>JAAGKR010002484.1:77583-88906 GCA_011419295.1 Clarias macrocephalus | reverse complement strand
ATATAATAAAGAGAGTAAACATTAACATTAGAGTAAATAAATATAATAAAGAGAGTAAACATTAACATTAGAGTAAATAAATATAATAAAGAGAGTAAACATTAATATTAGAGTAAATAAATATAATAAAGAGAGTAAACATTAACATTAGAGAGTAAATAAATATAATAAAGAGGGTAAACATTAACATTAGAGTAAATAAATATAATAAAGAGAGTAAACATTAACATTAGAGAGTAAATAAATATAATAAAGAGAGTAAACATTAACATTAGAGAGTAAATAAATATAATAAAGAGAGTAAACATTACAGAACTCACCCGCTGATGAAAGATGAAGAGAAACTGAGAGTAAAATCAGAGTTTTCATAACTGTACTGCCGCGTCCCCTCTCTCAGTCTAAACTCTCATCCTGTAAGAGGGAAAAATTAATAATAATATTTAAAAAGTTCTCACTGATTTAATTCTCGGGTAAAACTCTAGTCTATAGATGAGATAAACACTCCACACTCTGTCCTGGTCCGGAGTTCAGCGGGAATCCTCTGCGCAAAGGAGGCGGGGCTTTTATACCCCGCGGTCTGACCAATCAGAACTCAGGCTTCAGGTGCATCATTAGTTTCTGAGCTGAACTCAGCAGTGCAGGATTATACTGGAAAAGTAAAAGCAGGAGGATGGAGGAGGAAAGAGTTTATCATCATCACTCTCTATATTATCTTTGGATAAGGAGACTTTAAAATTATTATTATTATTATTATTATTATTATTATTATTAAATAAAATGAGTTTAGTTACATATAGCTTAGTTTACCTAATATCTACTTCAAAATAAATAATAAAAACGTAGCAAGTTAAAAAAAAAATATTCAGACTAAAAAATATTTCGTCATCACTTTTAGACGTGAGCTCAGAGCGCCTGGGGTTTGTCTGGAGATCAAATCTAGATAAAACACACTACACCTGTCCATAAATAAAAATGATTATTTAAGCCTATAATATATTATTTCACTTAAATATTACAGATTCAAACAAGGAAAGACGACGTGCTGGGCATCAGTTCATTGTGATGTAGACAAAAGGTCTAGGAAGGAAACGGAGACATTTCTTTTTGCGTTTTTTGCATTGAGTTTAATTATGTAGCACTTTTAGTATTCATAGCAAAAGCAATTAAAGTACTCGAAATAACATAAATTTTTGACCCAGCATAAACAACCCAACGATGTGTTTACAGAAACCCAGCATTTTTTTTGTGTACTACTACTACTAATTAATGGAGAAAGCGCGGTCAAAGTCCAGGGATTCTGCGTGCTGTCGCGTTGTATTCAGCGAGTAGCATATATTTTTTGTTGCATGTCTGGGGAGAATGTCTGCGATTTGTCAGCCTTTTGATCAAAAAGCGTACATGCGCAACTCACTTTCACTTTGCAAAAGGCAATGTTTATTGTTTAGTGTACAGTGAAACCTCAGATTGCAAGTAACGTGGTTTGCAAGTGTTCCGCGGGACGATCAAAGATTTTTAATAAATTTTGACTTGGAAAACGACGTCTTGGTTTACGAGTATCAAGTATCATGTATCACGCATGCGCTTCTTGTTTTGACTCCGAGCGTCACGTGATCACAACTGAGCCAATGGTTTTTCTTTCTCTTACGCTACGGAGTTGTGGGTAATCGTCTCCCCCGCTGGGTCTTAGTGCGCGTCTCTTACTGGTATAATCAACATCCGTGCATGTGTGTACTGTTTACTATAATGTGTGTGCGCGCAAAACATATTTTATTTTGTGTTTGTGTGCGTGTGTGTACAGCACGCGTGTAAAGCAAAAGAAAGTCCCATTAGAGACATTAAAAATCCATTTTCTCTCTCTGCTCAAGTCTTAGCCTGCTCTTTGCCTGCTGTGTGTGTCTGTGTGTGCGTGCGTCATTGTAGACCGTGCTCCACACACACACAGACACACACACACTCTTTTTCTCTGCTTTACACAGAAACACTGCTCTGTCATGATTCTTTTCAAAGGTAAAGTGCAGGTTAATTTGTTTTATTTTTACTTAATATTTTGTGTTAATTATTTTTATGTATTTATTTTTGGGGGCTGTATAATTCTGCATAAATTTACTGCCGTAATTCTAGAGCATCTAACTTCAGATATTGGTAGGTGGTTAATTCTGGTGGTTAAATTGTATAATTCTGTTTTTATTATAAGCAATGTGTATAACTTCAATTTTAACCCTTTAAATAAAAACTTAATTATGGACATTACTAGTAAGTTCCAAACTTTACAATCAAAACACGAGAGTGCTTATATTGCATTATGTGATGACTTCAGTCACAGTTCCCAGGTTCTCTCATTGACTGACACGTGGCGTTTCATTAATCCAGACATTAAAGACTATACTTGGCAAAATAAAGGCAATCTAGAGACAATCTCTGAGATCTAGGATCAATCTATTTTTTTTATTTTTTCTACAGCTTTACAGTTTGTCATGGAAGTAACTCACTTCTGTGCCCCTTTATCCGATCATAAAATCATTATTTTAAAGTTAACATCTTTTCAGGACTCTAAAGGTGGAAGGGGATATTCATATCAGCTTCTTGAAGATGAAACTTTCAATACTACCATATGGGAAATAGCTAAAGAACTTTTTATCAGTGAGACAAAAAAATTATAAATTTTTAGTTTTTAAGAGAATAGTTTATTACTCTTTTTAAAATATTAAAATTTAAGCATAACTGGGAGAACATCGAAGGAATGAACCAATGTTATTGTAGAGGCTGCAAAATTCCGACCGGAATCCGGGATTCAGATGCGGCATCAACTGCTGGGAGGAACAGTGTAGTGGATGTCACGTGATTTTGAGTTTTGGGTAACACTATTTTGTATCCAACATGGTTTTCTTTAATTGAACAAAGAACCAAATACTAAATATAGTGCAGCATAAATAGAAATCTTTAAAAAAAGGACAATAAATAGCAGATAAAACATATATTATATATATATATATATATATATATATATATATATATATATATATTTTTATATATATATATATTTTTACTTTATAGTTTACTTCACACTTTTTGTCTAATATCATTTTTAAGGACAAGAAAGAAGGATCTACTGTCATCAAATTTACATTTATAAATATAAATTGTATGAATGAAGTTATTCTCAGCCTACATGTACAGTGGTACCTCGGCATACAAATCCTTGACCTTGTAAATTTTTGCCTTAAGAACTGAAATTTTGCAAGAAATTTGCCATGGCATACAAAGAATTTTTGGCATACAAGCAACTGAACTAAGTTAAGTTGCCCATTTGTCTGGAAGTCATTCAAAACTTGTTTTATCAGTGAAATGCTAAGCAAACTAAGTTTACAATTTTTTTAAAATTATATATATATATAGGTACCAGCTGCTTTAAAACCCAAACTGAAAGTGTCTCCCCTTTCTTCTTGCTACCGTCTTTGATAACATTCTTAGGAACCATGGTGCTATGTCTTCACTAAATCTTGCACAAATGTCAAGGTTATAATGTTTGTCTCTCATTGGCATAATCAACATCCGTGTGCGTGTGTACTGTTTACTATAACACTGTGACCACGTGCCTGCTCATAAAACATTTATTTTGTGTTTGTACGCGTGTGTGTACAGTGCGCATGTACTGTTTATTATAACACACGTGTGTGTGCGCAAGTAAAGCAAAAGCAAGTGTTATTAGAGAGGTTAAAGATCCATTTTCTCTCTCTCTGTATCAGCCTGCACTTTGTCTGCGTGCACGTCATTGGACATTGTGCCCCTTCACACACACCCCTCCTCCGCTCACCTTTACACACTCAAATAAGGGAGGAAGGATTACTGTGTAAGATCCTCTCCTCTTACTTAGCTTCACACACACACACCCCACTAGCTCACACACCACGCAGTGCAGGTTAATTTGTTTTATGTTTACTTTATATTCTGTGTTAATTAATTTTATGTATTTATTTTTTTGGGCTGTGGAACGAAAAATTTGAGCACGCTTCCATAACAAACTATGGTCGTAATCCAAGGTTCCACTGTAATACATCAAATATCTTTTTCTTTCTTCTTCTTCTTTGTCTTTCGGCTGTTCCCTTTTAGGGGTAGCCACAGCGAATCAACTGCCTCATACAAATTATGTTTGTAATCCAAGGTTCCACTATATATGCTTTTGTTAAAAAAAATAGATATAGTGTATATATAAATGTTTCTGAACATTCTGCATAGTAGATCGATTTGCTGTTTAGAGATAGACGTTAATCTGTAAGAAGGACCTGATGACTGAATACTGTATCTAGATCCTCTGCCTGAACCCATGCGAAACTAGGGTCCTGGTATAAATTACCAGAAAAATCTGTTATTAGATTCTCAACTCACACTTCAATTATTTAAAGCTTTTGTTAAGTGTATATTCAGCCAAAGTAAAGCAATGATTAGGAAGTAAAGACCATGGAAAAATCAAAGACAATTGCTGATAATTTCTTTGTGGTTTAATATGTATTATTTAGTAATTGTTTATGTTAATGTTCAAACATTACATTTTATTTTTTATTTAAAAACAATGGTTGAGCTTACTTGCAAAGATTTCCCAGAGCATATAGAATGTATCATAATCTTTGACCCCATCATGTTGGACAATCTAGTTTGTGTTCTAAATCAAAGTTAAGGTGCAAATACGGTGCATCTGGAATGTATTCACAGTGCATCACTTTTTCCACATTTTGTTATGTTAGCCTTATTCTAAAATGGATTAAATATTTTTTTTCCTCAGAATTCTACACAGAACACCCCATACTGACAACATGAAAAAAGTTTACTTGAGATTTTTGCAAATTTATTTTAAAAAATAATAATAAATTAGAAAGCACATGTACATAAGTATTCACAGCCTTTGCCATCAAGCCCATAATTAATAAGCTCAGGCACATCCTGTTTCCCCTGATCATCCTTGAGATGTTTCTGCAGCTTAATTGGAATCCACCTGTGGTAAATTCAGTTGATTGGACATGATTTGGAAAGGTACACACCTGTCTATATAAGGTCCCACAGTTGACAGTTCATGTCAGAGCACAAACCAAGCATGAAGTCCAAGGAATTGTCTCGAGGCACAAATCTGGGGAAGGTTACAGAAAATTTCTGTTGCTTTGAAGGTCCCAATATGCACAATGGCCTCCATCATCCGTAAGTTGAAGAAGTTCGAAACCACCAGGACTCTTCCTAGAGCTGGCCGGCCATCTAAACTGAGCAATCAGGGGAGAAGGGCCTTAAGCACTATTCGGACGGGACTAGGTTTACTGGAGGACGTTAGAGAAATTTCTGTTTCACAGAGGTACTTTGTGATTTTAATCCCGTCCGACTCTGCCATGTCTGTCTTTTTCTCACACGACCTCTGTAAAAAATCCCAGAGCAAATTACCTACTGGTTTTCAGCAAACTCCTCGGTCCTCTGAGAAATCTAATCCCGTCCGAATGCGAATGTCTGTGGTTGCCAAAAAAAATTTTTCCGAAACGTGTTTTCTTGTGTTTTTTGGTCAACATGAACTACCGTACAATCTCTAGTGCACCGGTATTCGAGGTTCTGCTTTCTACGTTCCAGTAATGGATGTAGATGTGTTTGACCATACGCAATCCACGCATCAATACGTGGTCTTGTGCAACGCCCACATGTAAAACACAGACACGCCTACCTCCGTAATAAACACGGAGATGTTAGTCTCGTCCGAATCCATACATGAAATGACAGACATCGGCTGAAAATTTTTTTAACTCATACGTCCCCCAGTAAAACCAGTCCTGTCCGAGTAGTGCTTTAATCAGGGAGGTGACCAAGAACCCGGTGTTCACTCTGTCAGAGCTCCAGAGGCCCTCTGTGGAGAGAGGAGAACCTTCCAGAAGGACAACCATCTTTGCAGCAATCCACCAGTCAGGCCTATATGGTAGAGTGGCTAGACGGAAGCCACTCCTTAGTAAAAGGCTCATGGTAGCCCGTCTGGAGTTTGCCAAAAGGCACCTAAAGGACTCTCAGACCATGAGAAACAAAATTCTCAGGTCTGATGAGACTCTCTGGCCACTCTACCATATAGGCCTGATTGGTGGATTGCTGCAGAGATGGTTGTCTCTGCCTCCTTCCTCCTCTCACCAGAGATCTTCTTCCAGACCACAATTCCAGCAACAACATACATTACCTTTTCTCTCCAGAGTCTCATATGACACATACTTCATTAACCACTAGAGACATGTGGTCTGCATGATATCCTTCATGCCCTCAGTAGTCAAAATATGCATAAAATTCAAAATTTGTTTGATTATCACAGCCTTGGGATTTGCTGGAATCCAGGTTTTAATATTTAAATAAAAATTGAGAAAATCCTCTCCATCATAACCTAATTGGATGCATCATCTAGTTGTGTTGTCATCATCAAGCTCACATCCAACCATCAACTGTAGTGTATGAAGTCCTGGAAACACACAACACACACAGACGGTTCAACTGAGCTCTTCTCTGTATAAACTCTCCAATATAAAATATCACACTTTACTTCAATCTTCATTAATTTATTCATCACATTTACATTTTACTTATCATTCAACTTTTATGTATTAATGATGAAATTATTTGTTCATCTTCATATTGATGTCAGTATAAAGTGACACACACACACACACACACAGCTAGTGAGCTAGTTAGTGTGTGTGTGTGTGTGTGTGTGTGTGTGTGTGTGTGTGTGTGTGTGTGTGTGTGAATATTATAATTAGCACAACCCTTCATTCAATCTCACATCATCTGACAATCTAAAGCTTCACTACATGGCATAACTGCAACAGTTTCTTGAATGTTAATGCTAACTGGCTAACAAACTCTGCTACTAGATTCAGTTCCTATATAGAGTATGTCACAAAAGTAAGTACACCCCTCACATCTCTGCAAATATTTAGTTCTATCTTTTCATAGGACAACACTGCATAAATGACTCTTTGACACAATGAAAAGTCGTCAGTGTAAAGTTTGTATAGCAGTGTAAATTTATTGTCCCCTCAAAATAACTAAAAATACAGCCAATAATAGCTGAACCCCTGGCAACAAAAGTGAGTACACCCCTAAGTGTACAATTTGTTCAGTTTCCGTCCCTTTGTCATGTGACTTTGTCAGTGTTACACTGTCTCAGGTGTCACCAGATAGCAGGTGAGTTAAATTTGGTATAAAAGCTCTTCCACTCTCTAAACCTGGACACTGAAAGTTCAACATGGCACCTCATGGCAAACAACTCTCAGAAGACCTGAAAAAAACGAATTGTTGCTTTACATAAAGATGGCCGAGGCTATAATGAGATAGTCAACACTCTGCAACTGTGCTGCAGCCCAGTGGCCAAAACCATCCAGCGTTTTAAGAGGACAGGTTCTTCTCAGAACAGGCCTCGCCATGGTCGGCCAAAAAAGCGTCAGATCCAAAGATTGGCTTTGGAAAACAGACGGGTGAGTTTTAGCGTCCAGCATTGCTGCAGAGATTGAAGGGATGGGAGGTCAGTCTGTCAGTGCTCAGACCGTACGCCACACACTGCATCAAATTGCTCTGCATGGTTGTCGTCCAAGAAGGAAGCCTCATCTAAAGATGATGCACAAGAAAGCTTGCAAAAATTTGCTGCAGATTACTGGAACCATGTCCTGTGGTCTGCTGAGACCAAAATAAACCTATTTGGTACAAATGGTGTCAGGCGTGTGTGGCGGCAACCAGGTGAGGAGAACAAAGACAAGTGTGTCTTGCCTAGCGTCAAACGTGGTGGTAGAAGTGTCATGATCTGGGGCTGCACGAGTGCTGCTGGCATTGGGGAGCTACAGTTCATTGAGGGAAACATGAATTCTAACATGTACTGTGACATACTGAAGCAGAGCATGATCCCCCCTCCCTCCAGAAACTGGGCCGCAGAGCAGCGTTCCAGCATGATAACGACCCCAAACACACCTCCAAGATGACCACTGGCTTGCTAAAGAGGCTGAGGGTAAAGGTGATGGACTGGCCAAGCATGTCTCCAGACCTAAACCCCATAGAACACCTCTGGGGCATCCTGAAAAGGAAGGTGGAGGAGCACAAGGTGTCAAATGTCCACCACATCCATGATGTTGTGATGGAGGAGTGGAAGTAGATTCCAGTGGCAACCTGTGAAGCTCTGGTGAACTCCATGGCCAAGAGAATTCAAGCCGTGCTGGAAAATGATGGTGGCCACACAAAATATTGACATTTTACATTTTCACTTAGGGGTGTACTTACTTTTGTTGCCAGGGGTTCAGCTATTATTGGTTGTATTTTTAGTTATTTTGAGGGGACAATAAATTTACACTGCTGTACAAACTGTACACTGACGACTTTTCATTGTGTCAAAGAGTCATTTATGCAGTGTTGTCCTATGACAAGATAGAACTAAATATCTGCAGAGATGTGAGGGGTGTACTCACTTTTGTGACATACTGTAATTTCAGATTTAGGCAGCTGTAAAATTCATTTCACACCTAAAAAACCTCTTAAAACTGTCTGTCTGTCTCTAAATGTAAAATCACGTTTAAGGTTTTAAGCAGCTTCTCCATCCACTTGAAATAGTAAAATACCACTTAAATATATTTTATCTGTTTCTCTCTAATGGAAAAATAAATTTTCACCTCACTGGATTAAAAGCTTAAATATCTAAATCAAACTTGACATGTATTTACCTTGGATTGTTGTTAAAGTCTAGTATAAATCATATTATAAATGTACAAAGATAAAAAGCTCATAAACAGTCCTAAAACACACACACACACACACACACGCACGCACGTACGCACGCACATACACACACACAAACACACACACACACACATTGTGACGCTTTGTGCCAGATACTCGACGGCTCAGAGACAAGAATAGGGTTCAACATAAAACCTTTATGATCGGCCTCTTTCAGCGTCACAAAATTTTAATACAAAGTGTAAAGTAAAAGTAAAGCAAAGAGGAAAAGAATAGAGCGTTTTGGGGAGGGGGGGGGGGGGGGAGCAGCACACCTGAGCTCCTACCCTGATCTTTCCTCTGCAGCGCACACACTGGGGGAGGGGCAGCAACTCTTAAAGGGCAACATACATACATACATAATCTGGTATACAATATAGTAGTGGCCGTCACAACACACACACACACACACACACACACACACACACACACACACAGACACACACACTATAAGATAATGATGTTAAACTGCAGCTCTGTATAAGAATTCACAACTATTATCATAATTTTACAATTTTAACTCCAAATAGTTTAAAATACATTCAAAGTTGAAATACTCAGTAAATCACAAGTGTCAGGAAGTGTGTGAGGATGTACAGAATCATCCATACAGGTTGCACAGAACAGGTTTAAATCGATGATCCACCTGTTAAATCAGCACAGAGTCTTTTGCTGCAGCAAGAAATCAGACCTAATTACACCCCTCTCTTTTTTTCACACATATTTATAACATAATAAAGAATATTTATCAGCTCATTTGACATTATATCACACAGTTAAATAGGTAAAATACTTACAACTGCACAATCCCAGATCAGAATCAGTTCCTTTTTGAGTCTGGTTCCTCTCAATGTTTCTTTTTCATTTTTTTTTAGATAATTTTTTATTTTCACCATCACCTCTGGCTTATTTCTCAGGGGTAAATTCATATCCTCCTGAAACCCTGATTTTACTGTTGTGTTCCTTGTAATTTCTCCTCACTGTTTATGTTCCGTGTTTTGAAACAGGGAAAGGTTTTGCAAAAGAAGAATTTGCAGCAGCCCTGATATCAGGATTTTTCAAGGATATACACACAATGTAGTTGCAGAACATTTAATGTCTTCATATGAGAACAGTCGGCTCTCAAGAAGATTAGGTCAAAAGTACAATTGTACAACAAAAAATTTGTTTTATGAAAAAAGCAGTTCATTTTGTAGGGGTTTCCAACAAAACACTGTTTAGACACATGTGCAAAACTGTTCACAGCAACTTTAGTGGTTAAACTATCAGAGCAGTTTCAATAATTCGGACATCAGTGTACACAGGGACAAAACCGAACTATTATAGATTTATAGATATAGTACATAATGATAAGTTTTTTCAGAAATAGGTTCAGAAATATCTTCATAAGTTGTTTAGGGATTAACCACATGGTGCTAAGCTTTAAACTGCTCTGACACCAAAATGAAAGTAAAATTAAACATTGAGTAAACACGGTACTTTCCTGCATGACATCATTAATGAATGCCTTTTTTTTCTATAGAAATCAAACTGGCGTGACCTCTGACACTGGCTGATGATTGTTTCTGTTTTAGCCTGTTTTAGCATTTTACTGTATATGTGAAATCAACTAGTTTAGATGCAGTTGCTCATAAACAATATCAGCTCACATCTTGAAGAACCCATATGATTTACAAGTTTACAAGAAAACTTTTGTCAAAAAAGGATTTATGCAAAAAAAAAAAAAAATTAAAAAAATAAAAATAATAATAATAATAATAATAATAATAATTTATACACCTTGCTTTTTTATTCACAACAGTTATGAAAGTGTAAAATGTAAAATATGTAAACTGGAAGCTTTTTGGAAGTTTTTTTTTTGTTGTTTTTTTTTTTGTTGTTTTTTTTTTTACAATAGATGATGCAGAAAAGTTTCCACATGACAGTAATAGTTGTGTTGACAGTAACAGATCATAACCGGAACCTGGACATTTTAAAGGTTAATGTATAAATTCACCCCCAATAAGCAAGTCAGTGGTGACAATGTCAAGGAAAAAACCCCTGAGACAACAGAAGGAGTTTAGGTTATTTCAGGGAGTTTTGTGCTTGACACTGTCACCACTGACTTGCTTATTTGGGTTACATTTAGATGTTCATTAAACATATAAAGTTAAAACCACTTAATTAAAAAAATGAATCCGAACTGTGTAACTTTTTAAAACTGTAGTTGGCTTTTATTTGTTTTAAAGCTCCAGTTGCTGTAATATCGTGTTAGACCTGGAAGTTCTAGAAATATTATTGCATAAACAGTTCCACCCTCATACTGCCTACAAAATAGGAAATCATAAACACAATTTTGGTTTTAATAAATACACGTTACTCACATAATTTATATTGTCACAATGTTCAAACAGTTCAAACATAATAAAGTAAAAATACTAAATGAATAAATAAATTAAAAACAGAATCATAGATTATATTGTGTGTGTGTGTGTGTGTGTGTGTGTGTGTGTGTGTGTGTGTGTGTGTGGTCCTCAGCTGCCTCTCCTCATCTCGCCTCAAAACAGACAGACTAAAA
>JAAGKR010002484.1:58479-77563 GCA_011419295.1 Clarias macrocephalus | reverse complement strand
TCGGCGAAGGCATGAATGGAACTCAATGACTGAGCGATGTGACGCGCCATCTTGTTTCCTTTTATGCATTCCTGAAAGCGCGACCGTCTTACTTCCCGGTCCTCGTGCCGGTCGCGGAGTGAGTGTGCATGACACAACTGCACAATCCCAGATCAGAATCAGTTCCTTTTTGAGTCTGGTTCCTCTCAATGTTTCTTTTTCATTTTTTTTTTTTTTAGATAATTTTTTCTTTTCACCATCACCTCTGGCTTAATTCTCAGGGGTAAATTCATATCCTCCTGAAACCCTGATTTTACTGTTGTGTTCCTTGTAATTTCTCCTCACTGTTTATGTTCCGTGTTTTGAAACAGGGAAAGGTTTTGCAAAAGAAGAATTTGCAGCAGCAATGTAGTTGCAGAACATTTAATGTCTTCATATGAGAACAGTCGGCTCTCAAGAAGATTAGGTCAAAAGTACAATTGTACAACAAAAAATTTGTTTTATGAAAAAAGCAGTTCATTTTGTAGGGGTTTCCAACAAAACACTGTTTAGACACACGTGCAAAACTGTTCACAGCAACTTTAGTGGTTAAACTATCAGAGCAGTTTCAATAATTCGGACATCAGTGTACACAGGGACAAAACCGAACTATTATAGATTTATAGATATAGTACATAATGATAAGTTTTTTCAGAAATAGGTTCAGAAATATCTTCATAAGTTGTTTAGGGATTAACCACATGGTGCTAAGCTTTAAACTGCTCTGACACCAAAATGAAAGTAAAATTAAACATTGGGAAAACACGGTACTTTCCTGCATGACATCATTAATGAATGCCTTTTTTTTCTATAGAAATCAAACTGGCGTGACCTCTGACACTGGCTGATGATTGTTTCTGTTTTAGCCTGTTTTAGCATTTTACTGTATATGTGAAATCAACTAGTTTAGATGCAGTTGCTCATAAACAATATCAGCTCACATCTTGAAGAACCCATATGATTTACAAGTTTACAAGAAAACTTTTGTCAAAAAAGGATTTATGCAAAAAAAATATATATATATAATAATAATAATAATAATAATTTATACACCTTGCTTTTTTATTCACAACAGTTATGAAAGTGTAAAATGTAAAATATGTAAACTGGAAGCTTTTTGGAAGTTTTTTTTTTGTTGTTGTTGTTTTTGTTTTGTTTTTGTTTTTTTAGCAATAGATGATGCAGAAAAGTTTCCACATGACAGTAATAGTTGTGTTGACAGTAACAGATCATAACCGGAACCTGGACATTTTAAAGGTTAATGTATAAATTCACCCCCAATAAGCAAGTCAGTGGTGACAATGTCAAGGAAAAAACCCCTGAGACAACAGAAGGAATTTATGTTATTTCAGGGAGTTTTGTGCTTGACACTGTCACCACTGACTTGCTTATTTGGGTTACATTTAGATGTTCATTAAACATTAAACCTATAAAGTTAAAACCACTTAATAAAAAAAAAAAATGAATCCGAACTGTGTAACTTTTTAAAACTGTAGTTGGCTTTTATTTGTTTTAAAGCTCCAGTTGCTGTAATATCGTGTTAGACCTGGAAGTTCTAGAAATATTATTGCATAAACAGTTCCACTCTCATACTGCCTACAAAATAGGAAATCATAAACACAATTTTGGTTTTAATAAATACACGTTACTCATATAATTTATATTGTCACAATGTTCAAACAGTTCAAACATAATAAAGTAAAAATACTAAATGAATAAATAAATTAAAAACAGAATCATAGATTATATTGTGTGTGTGTGTGTGTGTGTGTGTGTGTGTGTGTGTGTGTGTGTGTGTGGTCCTCAGCTGCCTCTCCTCATCTCGCCTCAAAACAGACAGACTAAAACAGGATGAGCTCTGAGCTGAGACTGAATGTTAAGTCTGGATATAACACACACAGATTTCCTTCTCTCTCAGTTCAGCAGGACGTCACACAGTCACACTTTAAGAGTTGTTTTGGGAAGAATCGACTTCAGAGGCTGTAAAACATTCACATCCATCACAAAGTGACTAAACACTGTGTATAAATACTGTAGTGGTTTTAAACATCATTTATGGATCATAAAGGTTCACTTACAGGGTTTGGGTGGAACAGGTCTGAAGGCTGAAACACAGATGATGGACAGACAGTTAGTATCAAATCTGTCTACTGGATTTGCTTTCACAAGACAATTAGTCAATATCAGCTTATTGTCTCGTCTAATTTATCAGTTCAACTTAAACAGAAGCAAAATATTCATCAGATCCACTTTCAGGAATTAGAAAGTGTAAATCTGTTCTCTGAAAACTTCACATCTGCCTCCTTCCTCCTCTCACCAGAGTTCTTCTTCTTCTTCCAGACCACAATTCCAGCAACAACGGTGACGAGAGCGACGACTACAGCAGTGATGATAGCAATCGGTGCTCCACCTGTTAAATCAGCACAGAGTCTTTATTATCTGCTGCAGCAAGAAATCAGCTTTCACTCTCTACAGCTCTAGTTTATTAGGACCTTTTGGTACTTCTCGCACTAACTCCTTCTCCAAGCTGCTGTGCTGAACCACGCAGGTGTAGGTGTGTTTCTGCAGCTCCTCAGCTGGGACTTTCAGAATGTTTCTCTTCTGGAAGCTTCCATCCTGGTTGGGTAACGTCTCTCTGAGCTCCACGTCCTCATGTACGTCCTCTCCGTCCTTCTGCCAGGTGATCATCACTGCTTTGGGGAAGAAACCTGTAGCGTGACACACCAGCTCTAGAGAAGGAGACGAGTGTTTCTGGAACACTGACACCTCGGGAGGAACTGTAGAGATACATATTATTAATTTATTTATAAATGCCCAATGAATGATGAGAAATAACACGTATTCCTGGTGAGGACATTTTCAGTGTAGTGATTGTACGTGTTTGATGAAGAGCTTAGAAAAGTACTTAGAAGGAGTGTGTTCTTAGTGTGTTCATTATCAGTGTATGAGTTGTAGTGAGTGTAATGAGGAACAAGTGTGTGTGTGTGTGTGTGTGTGTGTGTGTGTGTGTGTGTGTGTGTGTGTGTTACAGTTACTGTAACAGATTGAATCACATGCTTTACCTTTCCTCTCCAGAGTCTCTCTGCTGTAAGACATGTACTTCCTTATCCAGTCCACACAGACGTTCTTCAGATATTTCTCCTTATTCTTGTTCCTCCCAGCATTAGGATCCCACTTGTGTTTAGTGTTCACGGCTTCAGGTTTGGTTGCAGTCCATGTTCCAGTTTTCAGATCCAGGCTAATGAAATCTTCTCCATCATAACCCCATTGGCTGTATCCTCTAGAGGTGCCATCATCATCAAGCTCACAGCCGTACATCAGCTGCACTGTGTGGATTCCTACACACACACACACACACATATATATATATAATGTGATTGAATCATCATGTTACATTTTGCTCCTCATTTAAATGTATCTCATTATTTTCGTTAGCAATTTTCTTACAAATGAC
Organism: Clarias macrocephalus; assembly: GCA_011419295.1. Taxonomy (NCBI): domain Eukaryota; kingdom Metazoa; phylum Chordata; class Actinopteri; order Siluriformes; family Clariidae; genus Clarias; species Clarias macrocephalus. The sequence goes on along the minus strand of JAAGKR010002484.1, from coordinate 74,091 downwards.
AAATTGTGTGTGTGCATGTGTGTTTACCTTCAGTGTGATTAAAGCGCTGCATTAGTATAGGCATATTGGCTTTGAACCACTCCTCATTAACCCGACTGATCTGAGTCTCTCTCCTCCAGTAATCTTCTCCCACATGTCCCTGAATCCAGTCTGTCTTTGGGGTCACCATCCTGATGTTACTGTCATAGTAGTCGATCTGATCTCCATCCCACTGACCCACAGAGGTGAATTCTGGGAAATTTAATCCTGTAACTCTAGTGAGGATGTACTGCAAAGAGTGTTTAACTGTAAAGAGAAAAAGACACATTAATGTGTCCTTTCTGCTACAAACCCCAAAACGCTGACCAGCAGCCCAGAGCATCAACTTCCTGAGCCACCACTGCACAATTTACAGCATTTAATCATCAATTTGCCACCAATATCAAGGTTTAATAAATAAGGATGGCAGCTTTGGTAGGACTGTTTTTTTTTTGGGGGGGGGGGGGTTCAGTCTAAAGATGCTTTACGACAATGTCAATTGTTAAAAGTGCTATACAAAAAAAATTGAATTGAATTGAATTGTTTTTACCAATGAAGGCAGAAAGATGCACAGGATTGATGGCTTTGTTCTGCAACTTATTCAAACATTTTCAATATAAGCATTACATTACAATTACTACTCTTTTAGTTTTAAGTTCCTTTTCTGGTTATTCATTTGCACTTTTTGACTTTAACACACAGTTACATACAGTATGAGAGAAATTTACAACTGCATTATCCAGTGTCACCCAGATGAGGCTGAGGTCCTTTATGGAATCTTCTTCTTCTTAAAGTTTCTTTTTCATTTCCCTTTAGGAATTTTTTCTTCTTGTCACAATCACCTCTAGCTTAGTCATTAATAAATTTGTATGGAATTTGTGTTTCTGTACAGTTGGATCGTGACAACATCCATTGGTGAAAAGTTATACAAAGGAAAAATAAAGTTAAAGTGAATTAGATATGAATAAAAAAGATTAAAACTGAAGACACGCTGTCTATAGTTCTGTGATGTCGAATATTCAAAGCTGTTGTTAAACTGGCCTTGCCAAACATTACTGATGTTTGAACTAAATGTAAAGCATGAAGAAGTACATAGAGAGTAAATAAATATAATAAAGAGAGTAACTTTTTACTTTCCAGGAATAAACTCAGACAGGAATTTAGCTCAGTGAAATATTTTAAGATACAGTAGCTGAAGACTAAATATCCCTCCTTCAGAGTGTTTCACTAAAGAGAGTAACCAGTACAGAACTCACCTGCTGATGACAGATGAAGAGAAACTGAGAGTAAAATCAGAGCTTTCATATTCATAACTGTACTGCAGCGACACATCGCTCAGTCTAAACCCTCACACAGTACAACTCAATTGTTTAAGTTATCTGAGTTAATCGTCTGTGTTAATGCTGATAAACTCTGATAAACACCCTGACAGGAAATAACAGACCTTCTTACTATTCCGCATGCAGGGTTGCCAGATAAATAAAGTTCAAAAGAATCGTAAATGTGTAGCTCCATCGCTGTGTCCCATTGAACAAGGTGACTTGGTGGGAAGAAAAACTCCCGAGGAAGAAACATGTATTTGCATATGTTATGGTTCTGGTTTTGACTTCTTGCTAAACTAAAATATATGCATAGGGTAATGCTTACAGTCGTCAATATACAGTACAGTGTTTGTGGTCTTCCAAAGGTGTTAAAAGGTGCAAACCAAACTGCAATACTGTTTTAAAACATTTTATTTTATTAAGCATTCATTGAGCATTTTTCGAGTGTATTGTATGAAAAAGTGAGACAATAAGACAAAATCTGGCCCAGTCGAGCAAACACACAACACATGACCATGTAATCCACAATCAAAGCAGCTTTGTGAACAATAACTGAAGATTTTTATTTTGTAAAAAAAAAAAAAAAAAAGATAATTTACATCTTTTTATTTCTATTTTTTTTATTTGTTTGACGTTTTTCAAGCCCAAGTTGATAACAGTATCCCAAAAAAGGAGTAAAGCCGCCCTATCTGGCAACATTTCTCTGACCAGAGGGAGTCAGCACTTGTGACAACTTGCAACTTAAGATGCAGGTCACGTTCCCAGAGGTTAATTCTGAAAGTAAAAGTAGATAATATAGGCTGAGAGAATTTATCTCTTGAGTCTATTTCAGTCTATTTAAGAAGCGTGAATTAAAAAGTGAAGTAATTATTTCCCTACTAATACTACTACTACTAATACTAATAATAATAATAGTAATAATAATAGTAATATTAATAATAATAATAATAATAATAATAATAATAATAATTTCAACCAAATAAATGTATATTGATAAAATGGGTAATTAAATATAAATAAAATAAAATAATCATAACACCACAATAACATTACATTATTATAAATGTTACACTCAGGTATCTCACTTCAAAACTATGTAAAGTACCGAATGTGTAAATACACTTTACTCACATCATTAGGGCCCAAACACTATAGGTGCGCAGGACCTTCGTTTTCCTAAGGATTATTTTTTTCCCACCCTTTTGGACTTTTCTTAACATACGCAAAAACTTGCCATTAGGATGCCTGAGAGTCGCATGACCCGAGATTTTGCTGGATAGATTATACACACGTTCACGTAGGCACACAAAACTCAGTACACGTTTAGAGCTCATTGAGCCGAGCAACATTCGCACTGCATGTCATGGGCTCAACTCAACAGGAGGCCGGTTGTTTTGGGTCGTCTCTTGTTTTCCTAAGGATTATTAGGGCCCGAGCACTATAGGGTTCACAGGACCCTCTGCACTGTATGAACGCCCATATATACAGTATGGACATGGTCATGTGTATTATAGTAGTAATTAAAGGCTGGTGAATGTATTTTACCTGTAGACTGATTAAAGCGCTACATTGCTACAGCCATAATAGCTTCTCCTGTCTAAAAAGGTCTCCTGTGTACCCTGTGTGCATTGTGTCTCACTGCTCCAGTCCCTTTGGGATCTTCTTCATCACGCTGCTACAGTATCATAGTAGTCAATCTGCTTTTTGTCCATCAGACTGAGTTTAGTGAATTCTGGGAAATTTGTTCCGGGTGTGACTGCAGTGTAGTAGTACTGCAGAGTGTGTGTTACTGTAAAAACAACATACAGTAACATACAGTATAAATCAAACAAACTATTGTTTCTTATTACTCAATAAATATACCGTAGTAGCTCAATTTATATACTGTACAGATAAAAGTTTTTAAGCCCTTTCATGTTTTCCACACTATTATGTTTTCCATATTTTTAAGTATTCAGGCCCTTTGTTTTGACACTTGCAGTTGAGCTCTGGTGCGTCCTACTCCTGTCAATTGTCCTTGAGATGCTTCAATAACTTGAATAGGACCTGTGCCACATTTCATAAATTTGATGGTATTGGACATTAGGAAAGGCACACGTCTGTTATGCTGACGACACACAGTTATATGTCTCAGCAAAACCATCTTGAGAAAAAACAGCTTGTTAAAGTTAAGCAATGCGTAAAGAATATAAGAGACTGGATGCTAATTAACTTCCTTCTGCTTAATCCCGAGAAGACAGAAGTTCTAGTCATAGGACCACATGTAGCTAGAAGCAAGATTTTAGATCACACGGTAATTTTGGTTTAAAATAGTCTGTCTATATAAGGTCTCACAGTCGATGCTGTATGGCACAGTGAAAATAAACCCATGAGGTTGAGAGAATTACAGTATCTGTAGACCTGCAAGACTGAATTAGATCTGAGGAAGGATTTAAGAACATTTTCAAACTGCTCGTTCACGTACTGTTGGAGGCGGAGTAACACACTCGGAGGACGGCGCTATCCGCTCCTTCCGGTTGCGTGAGCTGACAGACGCCCCTGATTGGCTGTAGAGTCGTGATTAATGTGAGAGCACTAAGTACCTCTCATCCCTCCCCTTTGAGAGAGCTCGGCCAATCAGCTCTCTCTAGACCTCCAGCTGCGAGAGGTTACAGCACCACCTGGGAATCGAACTGGCGATCTCCACAAACACAGTGATGCAGCATCATGCTTTTGTTTGACTATGAGACTAGTCAGTACGGATGTTGTGCTGGGGTGACTGTTTACATTTAAACAAGACATACCATGAAGAAAATACAGGGGTGGCTTCAGAACAACTCTAAGAGTTCTTTAGAGCCTGAACCCAATAGAGCATCTCTGGAGAGACCTGAAATACCTGTGCACTGAGGCTGCTCATCCAACCTGGTTGAACTTGAACAATTCTGCCAAGAGGAATGAAAGAAACATCCAAGCTTCATTCATAAACAGATCTGAGGCTGTCATTCTGCCCAAGGAGCTTCAACTGAGTACTAAGTGATGGGTCTGAATACTTACTATGTGAATAGGACATTTGAGTCTTTATTCTGTGAGCACTTTATAGATACACACACACACACACACACACACACACACACACACACACATAGAAACAGATAAAGTTTTTGACTGTTTTTGATGTAAAACCTGTAAGTCCTAAGGTCCTTGAGTGTGATTATCCTGGAAAACCCCTGCAGCCAAACACATTCTTTTTTAAGATTAAAAAAAATTTATAATTATAATTATTTATTATTTATTCTGGATTTTGTTACTTTATCCAGGTTTTCCCTTTCTTCTTGGCAAATCCCTTAAATACATTACTAAAATGAGCAATTATGTTGACATTTGCGTATAATTGATCATTGTCTGTGAACTTACCTGCTAAAGAAAAATAAACAGAAAGTCTGAAACAGCCAAGCTTCCATTACAGCTCCGTACTGATCCATCTCACGGTTCAGACTCTAGCCATCAAAGCACCCAATTAAACAAAAATATATCATTTCGTAAACAGTCTTTCGTAAAATCCTAACTACATGACTTAACTACTTTGAGGTAAAGAGTGGAGTTCTGTGCTTAGTTTGGACTAATAATAACTCAGGTTTCAGTTTGCATCATCACTCACTGAGATAAAATAAATATGGGTGTTTGAGTCTGAAACTGAAAGTCAAAGCCATGATGATGATGTCATGATTCTGCACAACACCAAAGCTGATGAAGTCCTCATTCACGACTACTTACATACTATTTAAATTCCACTGAAATACTACTTTTTATCGTTATTTGACAGATGTAATCAAATTTGGCCTCTGATTCAAACTATTTCACTGAGTCATTGGACATTGCAAACTTTAAACTCAAACGATTGGAATGCAATGCATTTTTGATTAAATGATTAGTCTCTACCCACGCACTGAAAAAAGAATCGTATAGAATAAAATCACTGTCCAAAATAATCCTGCGTGAAAAAAAGATTTGTGTGTAATTCTGCGTTTTGTCCGAGTTGGATTCCAAAATCTACGGCCACGGCAGCTTACAGATACGATATTTAGTGTGTTTGTTACAGTAGAACTCTGAAATACACGACTCTGACCATTTACAGACACAAAACTTGTTTTTACGTCTCATCTGCTGCACGGACGAATTGCAAAATTACGCCCATGAATGTAGTGAGTTAAACTGCTGTCAAAAACACGTGATCAAGGCCACATGCACAGGCATCACTATCCGAGAGAGGAGGAATCGATACGGCGCGTGCGCCCTGCCGCCGTTTTACACTCCTATAATCTTATGTGCTATAGTTAAAACATCTCTGTAATTTTACTTCTCTTAAACATGTACGAATCTGTGAAAAAAAGAAAACTTACCCGAGACGATGAGAGACGCTCGGCTGCTGATCTGCCATTTTAGCGCCGGTGGTTTAAAACGGTGGCTGAATCGATTCCTCCTCCCTCGGATATTGTCCCTGTTGAGTTGTAGCCGTAGATTTTGGAATCCAACTCGGACAAAATACAGAATTACACACAAATCTTTTTTCTACACACGATTATTTTGGACAGTGATTTTATTCCATGGAATTGCACATTTAAGAAAAGTTTCAGAGGCTGGCATCACTTGTTAGCATCACTCCCTATTTAGGCACCCTACGAAGCACGTCATGGGAAAACTTAAGAATTCTATTAATTATGTATCTAATGCAATTACAGAATTTGAACACTAGAGGTCCCAATTGATACATTTGATACCGTTTTCCCAGATCAGATAATTATATTATATTATTTATAATATGGTGAACCTATATTCATATTTGAAATAGTTTGACTAAATGTTAAGCCTACGTAGATTTTTTTCCTTTTTTTCCTTTTTTTTTCTTTTTTAGTATTGTTAATTAGTCAGAAAGTTTTTTTTTCTTATTATTATTATTATTAATTATGATTAATATTATTATTATTGTCATTGCCAGTACTGTTCAGTACTGTTATAGCCATAATAACAATAATAATAATAATTATTATTATTATTATTATTATTATTATTATTATTATTATTATTATTATTATTATTATTTGTGTTGTTGTTGTTGTTGTTGTGATGCCATCTGTCCTTCCATGTCATTTGTATATGAATTAGATAATATGTGCTTGGTCACTATGCTTTTAGCTTCTACTCTAAATGCATTAGAATAAAATACTCTAGAATAAAATAATTACCCTAATACACAACAGTAGATTATAGTGAGATGAAACTTCATTCATGTCATGTCATGACTCCTGGTAGTTGAGTTGCATTTTCAAAACAAACAAAATAAGTCTTTTAAAAAATGTTTGCTGCATATAAGGCAAAACTGGTGCTAAACATTTACCTTTATACAGATTTTCTTTTTTATTACTATTATTATTATTATTATTATTATTATTATTATTATTTTGTGGAAGAGAAGGGCTCTAAGCCCTACTACTACTCATAGCCCATTGTCTCCATAGTTTTTGCATTCACATTCAGTAATTCAGTATTTTTTTTAATAATGCAATAATGATAGAAAGATTTACAATATGTTCATTTAATTTTCAGTCTTTATTTATATAGGGCAATATTAAAGCTCATAAAGTTTTGACATATAACAAACTGAATATTTACAGATTTCATGAAGTTATTTTAACCTGCATAAAATTACATACATTTACATACATAATTGCATACAATTACATACATAAATAAATGCATTTAGATATGATCTGAATCCGAAGGTGCGTGAAAAATAAAATAAATAAATAAAAGTCAAAATCCTAAGTACCAGTGTATTTTCTATTGTAATGAAAACCAGTAATCCAAAGCCCCCTGCTTCTAACATTTGTAAACTGATTATAATTAATAAACAATAAATTATATATGATGTTAAATAAGCATGTTCCTCAACATTAATAAGTGCAAAATTATTGTTGTACAACAGAATATAAAACATGTGAATCCACTATTTCTCCATCTCTCCCTGTGCTTTTGTTTTTCTTGTTAGTGAACTGTAGACGTGTGTAGTTCATCGAGTCAGGTTCGTTTTCCTGCAGTGACACAGAAGTGACACATTTATTTAAGATTTATCATGTTTAATTGCTCTAAAGGAAAAAACAATATCTGCCTACTTTAATTACAAGAAGTAAATAATAATAAAAAAACATAGCGAGCACTTATACAGTATATAAACATTTTTTCCACTACTGTTAGTAGAAATAAAGTTGATCATTAATCACTGTTGTACCTTTTATTATCCCAACACCAAATTCTGCATTGTATATCAAGACAGTTTAGAGATTATAATTTATTTTATTCACATGTTAGGCGCATGTTAATATTTCTACTGCAGTTACATTTTTATTTAAAATTTATGTTTTTAGATTTACCTTATTATCTTGTTTATCAGTGATATCACCTAAAGTAAAACAAAAAACATCACAAAGTTTTAGTCTTCAATTTAAATCTACAATTTTGTTTCATAATCAAATCTGATTTTGTTGATTTCTGATGTGAAAAAAAAAACACCAATATATTTTCTGTAGCAAACTATTAAAAACAACAACAACAATAATAATAATAATAATAATAATAATAATTATTATTATTATTATTATTATTATTAAATAATATAATTAACAGTTCCTTTTGTAAGTTTGATGAATTTAAACAAATCTCATAATGAAATAGTAATTTTGGCTAATTAAATGTTTGACCACACATCTAGTTGTAAAGTCTCAGAGTTTCAGAACTTTTATAATGCTAGTAATATTAATTTTTAAAAAATCAATATAATTTCATACTACTACTACTACTACTACTAATAATAATAATAATAATAATATTAATAATAATAATAATAATGTACTTGTATGTACATTGGAATTTTCAGCTAAGTACATTTTCAGTGAATAAAATATTATATCAGATTTTTAACATTCAGCAACTATTTGCTCTTTCAAGCAGCTGATTGAAGATGTGATAATAAATTTGATAATGTATCAAATGTATCAGTTAATGTATCAAATTATTTAAATCTCATAATTTTCACTCCTATAAGTATCCTGAAGAAATAGAAAACTGTAAACGTTAAGGAAAAATCTGGAAGAAAATGAAAATCACGAGATAGATCTGCCTACAGTATATACAGTACTATGCAAAGATTTTGACCAACACCTCCCCAACCCCTAATTTCTTCATATTACATGAAATTACATAAATTAATTAAAAGAAATGTTAACAAATATTTTACTGCTCAGTAGCAACCTCATTTCTCCTCTCATCTGCTCCAACCACTCAGCATTCAGCATCACCAGAAAACGTGAGAGAACAATCCATTTCTCAAGACCACATTAAAAATATGGCTATTTGGAAGTCATATATAAAGAAATGAGGGAGTATTTATAAAGAAATGTGCAGAATATTATATGCTGGTTGCAAAAGCAAACCAAATTCCTCAAATTACACCACATGGTTTAGCTGACACGATTGGTGGTCGTCTGCTCTGCTTACACAAACATGAAGAGTCATCATGGAGACCTTCTGAGTGGCCCCATCACAAATGTCAATATGTTAAATATGCAAATTATATTTTGGAAACCAGTGATGTGCCCTAATGAAGTAAAAATTAACCCATTGGGTTCTGAGAGCATTTAATGAAAATAATCTCAGAATTTCAAATGCAAGTAATACAATTTCTAAAACAAGAGCATATAGACTCCAAGATAGCTACAAAAAGCTGTGATTTCAGCTAAAGTCAGTATTAGCATGGCAGCATTTATGTTTTGATTTCTTTATAGTTTGTTATGTTAATGAAATTTTAAATTACTATCCATTAACTAATTAATTAGCATAAAATCTTAAATGAAGAGTTGTGTATACATTTCATGGTGAGTTTGGACAACTTTTATAATGTTTGTATGTAGCTATTATATAATAATAATGATCTGAACTAAGTTAACAAAATGGCTGTTTTTAACCAAATGTTGGAAAGTTCACAATAATTATTAATTATTAAGTCCAGACAACATGGCCACATATTAATTGTTTATTTGCACATTTATATGTACTTTACCTCTGTGAGTTTTTCTGTGCTTCAGTATGATGAAGATCAAGACAATGTGAAGAATCACACTCACTGCCCCAAACCCCACAATCAGCATGAAGAACACTGGAGAGTCTGAAGCTTGGAAAAGCAGGAAAATCATCTTTACAACAAAATAACAACTTACAAATGAGATAAACATCTAAAAACATATAAACACAAACATGACAAACCTTTTGCTTTGCCTGAGTGCTCTGAAAGAGTTTTTTTTCCCTCTTTTTCTGAGATTTCTGAAAGAGTTTGTAAAAAGAGAAAACATTCATTATACAATAATTGTTTTATCCAAGTCAACAATTAATGCCTACATTTTATTACACTTTATTGACTCTAGATAAATGTACCTTTCACGTGTAAAGAGGTCGAGTTACTAAAGATCATTTGATTGAGTTCCATGTAGCTGCAGTAGTAGAGTCCTGTATCAGAGACGTTCACTGCAGTGATGGTGAGGAACGTGTTCTTCTCATGAACAGACATCACTATTCTCTCACTCTCAGTAAAGAAGTAACACGTTCGTGATGAAGATAATGTATAAAACTGCTTACACCCAAGAAGAAGTGGCACTGAATCACTGGTGTGTTTGAACCAGAAGATCTTATCTGCATGTTTTAGCTCATGTTGGCACCAAATAGTGACTTTATCTCCAGTTTCTGCCTCCAAAGTTAAAGAGCACAGAGTCTCTGAGAGCAAACCTGCAACACAGAAACGAAGACTATCTCGTTTATAATGTCTGACCCATAATACAGAAAAAAACGCATATTAAAGATTCTAGAAATTTCTAAAAGTTTTTAAGTTTCGAAATGTTTTTAAGATGTATTTCCTTTGCACAAAAGGAGGGCAATCGTTACAGTAAGTCTTTTAATCAGCTTTTAACTGATAAATGACATTAACATGGAGGGAAAAAAAGTCATTACATTTTAATGGTACCGGCATCACAGTAGTGTATATTCTAAACAAAAAGATCTGGGAGAGTTTTTTATTCTTTTTTTTTATCTGTTTTTGATTAAATCAAAAGTAAAATAAGGTTATGAACACTTACCAAGGATGCAGAGAAACAAAATTGTAAACTGGACCATTGCAGTAGTGTACCGAGAGAGAGACAGAGAGAGAGAGAGAGAGAGAGAGAGAGAGAGAGAGAGAGACAGAGGGGGAAACTCACTGTCAGGGAACTCAAATGATGATTTATACAGTATGTGTGTCGGGGGTGTGGAAAGTGGCAACAATGCCAACAGTGCATCTAAACATTTACTTCATTACCTGCACTGTAAACCTGATTAAGTTGGCAAAACTCAAAATATTAGAGGTAATCAGTTAGATCAAATTTTTTAAGTAATGATGTTTGCAATTTTAAGTAAACAGAACTATCAATATTTGAGTTTGTTGAACTTGTTGCAGATCAAATAAAACAATCCAGCCCAGGAACTGAATCCGGGTCTTAAGCACAGAAACACCTCCCACTGAGCCACCAGTGCGCTGTAGAGTTTATACTGGTGGATCTTTAAGGTGACAGTTACTGTTACTTAAGTACTTATGATTAATTTAAAATATCAAATTTGTTCATCTAACTTGAATAGTGTAATTTCTATAAACTCATGAATGCCAAAAAGTTCTGAATACTCAAAAAGGTCTATTAATTTGACCTAATTGCAATTATCTAATATTTAAGTTAACAGTACTCAATGTGTTTCATTACTTTCAGCATTAGGGTTTACAGTGTGTGCAGAGGATTTTTTACATTTTTATTTTTTTTTTGAAACAGATGAATCAAGGTTTCTTCATTTTTACAACTGATGCTTCAGTAAATGCTCCAGTGTTTAACTAATTAATGAAGTCTTAATATTAGATTTGTGTGCTGACAGGGTGAACAAAGGGTAAAGTGGGTCACATTGCTGTCACAAGACATCTTCATAAAAACCATAAAATATCTTTACAACTTTATTCCTTCACAATGTTTACACTCTAAAAAATGATTCTGTGGCCTTGTAAATTTCAGAGTAATAAAAGAGTTATGCTACCTTAATAAAATCTCTAAAAATCACACACATGATTGTTTGAGTTAGCCAAGTCAAAATTAATGCCTAAAAAAAACAGCTATTAATTTTGTATTAAAATTACATTATAATTTAAGTTTATTTCACTAATAGAAATTGGTATTCGACTAACTGAATTATATTTTTACATGCACTTAATATTTTTGTTACATTTCAATTAAAATATTTATCAATGGAGTAATTATACTGATTAGTTTAAAGAACTACAATCATCACTTATTCCAACCTAATATTCTTCATGTTTAACAACAAAAACTTGAATAATTGAGTAAATTGCCCTGTGCAAGTGCTCATGGGAAGTCTGGTGTAACATTAGAGACAAGACGCGAGGACACACTGCTGTGGGAACGGACCAGAAGCACCTGGAACATTCCGTACAATTCCTGGTGAGTAACATGTGACTGAAATAATGACTCTGTCTGCATTCATACACAACTTTATAGTGTGTCAGTTACTGTTCTGAATCCTGTCACAGCCGCTCCAGAGCTAACGATAGCTACCTAGCAACAGGCCAGTCCTGGGGTTCACTGTCATTTAGCTTGTTTGTTCCAAACACCAAACTGCTCAGCTACAGCGCGGTTAATACAGATCATTTAAATCCGGTGTAAAAGGAGAGATTTATTCGTTTAACACCGAGCAGCGTGCGCGTCCATGTCGTGCTTTCCTCCGGGTTTCTCTCTGTAGGCGGCCGCGGTTTGCCGCATTATTTGAATTTCTCCCGCCAAATGCGGTGTTTCTGCGCAGCCTCCCGCCACTGTGGCGAGGATATAAAACCAGCGTGTTCAGATAATTAACGCGTTTGTAACGGTCCACCTCACACACACTGAACCGCGGGTCTGCGTGTTTCACTCCGACACTTTAAGGAGGAAACGCAGACCAGAGCGAGTTTAAACAGCAGAGATGAGCTGCAGTGTCCGGCCTCTGGCAGTGTTTTTTCCGTTACTCTATGTGAGTATTTAACATGATTAAACACTGAAGCACGCTGCTGTAGGAAACTGTTAGAAAAACGTAAATGCAGGAGCAGTAACACAGCAGAGAGCAGAACTCTGAGTCCAGCACAGCTCCAGTCACTGGAGGCAGGCGGTTTGATTAGCAGTATAATGCTACATAGCTTTGTTTAAACAAATAGAACTTCAAACCTTTTACTCAAGTTGAAGTCATAAGTACATGATGTTCTAAAATGTATTTGAAGTGCAAAGGTACTACAAGTCCTTCACAAACAAAACAGTACTTAAACATTAATGAATTTGCTGCTGATGACATAAATGTGCTACGTACTAGTAATTAAAGCTGTGAAATATAACCATTAAGTAGTACAACATTTCTCTCAGAATTTTAATTGGGAGAAAGTAAGATAAAAGTAAAATATTGAAGTGAAATATGTTGTGTATGTTGTGATATGTAAGTAAAAGAAACTGAATTTCAGTTGTTTTATTTTGTGTGTGTGAAACATGTTATATATGTTCAATATCTCTTTCACAACACCAACACCACTAAAGAAGAGAAGTTGAATGGAGATGAAACAGGAGGTAAATGTCAACCATTTTAATGTTACAGAAGTATTAAACGTGCAACTATTGAATCAAAGATAGAAATTAAAACGCTTTAAATATTTCACTTTATCCAGAATATATACATTTTCCCATAGAATATACTGGATTTTCCATTAACTAAAGTAAAAAATTGATATAGTTGATTGTAATGCGTGAATAAAGTTGGGTATCAAAGACATGTACAAGGGATGTTCAAGTCAAAGCAGGACCTTTGATTGTGCAGAATAACAGAACACACTTATAAGAGTAAAAGCTTCCTATATTTCTCTCTTCATTCTTTCTCTATATATGAGGTTGTGCATGGTTATGCAAGAGCAAAATGCTTTTGGTGTCCCGCTTTGACTTGAACACCACTCATAGATCAGTGTGATTTATTAGTCCAAAAACTATGTATTTGAACAGAAGTACTATTTTACCAGTCTGCTAGGCTTTACAGTAACAGTCACACTTGTACTTACTTGTACACTATTGTTTCTTTTTTAGGTGCCAGCGTATGGGATGGCAGTGTAGCTCTGCACATTTGTCGCATCATCAAAAGGAATTTCAATTATTATGGAGTGAAGCATGGTACCGCTGGTCATGGATATTCAGTGTCCTGTCTTCATTTAGACTGTCATTACTTCTTTAAGACCTGAGGTCTGCACACACATTTGTATGGATCCCACAGTTTGCAGGAAACTGAAGTGTGAAGGTGTTTAGTGTTTCAGATTTCAAATGTGACTCATTAGATTCTAACACAAAAGTCTACTTTCCACATATTAACTGTATAATACTTGTGGCAGAAGTATTGTTTGTGAGACTGTTTTCTAATAAGATCAATTCAGCTCATTGTTTATGATCTTGTTACCTGTCATTTGCAATGTAAAGCAGGTTTTAGTGACATGAGTTTAGACTTCATGTCTTGTCAAATTTGTCAAATAAATATTTAATTAAAATTGTAATGTGTGTATCGATTCTTTGTTTATAATCTGGTGTCACTAGATACATTGACCTGAATTAAAATACTCCCTGTGTAAAAGGTAAATATAGTTATAAAATTAACTAAGTGCAACATATTGATTTTGTGATGGAGCAGTTTGAATTAAGTTTAGTTTAAATATTTATTAAATGTAGCACATTTGTTTGTTAAATAATAGTCTAATTTCATTTGCATTTCAATTATATCTACTCAATTATTTTACGCATTTTCATTTAGGGTAACCATTGCATTAACTTCTGTTTTTGATTACATTTACTCAATTTTGTTCATCATTGTACTAAATATAGTGTCACTGGGTACCGTACAACCACTACGTGGACTGCGCAGCTCCGCACACCAAGCGGAGAAAGTTCAAGTTCACGGCCACCGGCAAGCAACAGGAAAAGGGGACGGGCCCATGTAATCAGACACAGCCGGCGTCCTATTTCCACTCACCGGCTGGAGGAGTACGGGGGAATATAAAAAGAGACCGGAAAACCAGCACGGTGAGTGGGTTGTTGCGAGAGTCTGACTTTATGTTCTGCTCTTCATTTTGTACAGATTCCGAGAGTACTGGAGAATCCTCGCCCCGGAAAAATACTCAGCGGCGGACTTCCTTCCGCAGCGCAGCAGTCACCTCCGCCTCTCCTCCCTGCTCTTCCAGCGGCTCCCTCGGGTCGTCTCAGAGGACTTGCTGCTGCCGGTGCACCTCCTCTAAGGACGACTCGCCCCGAGCCACGCGTCTCTGACGCACCACACCAGGCACCCGACCACCCCCATCTAAGTATGCATGTCTGCTTAGGCAGGAGTGGATAATCAAAAGAATATTAATAAATCACTGAAGTGTTCACCCCGGCAACCTGTTGTCTGTGTCTCTGTACCTGAGTTCGTAAGAAAACGCTATATAGCTTTACACTGGTGGAGAATGCGGCTCGCAGAGACCGGACAAGGGACAGCAACCGCCCCAGAACAGGTCATGTCCCACCTACTGGAGGCGAGCATCAAACAACGAGGAGTACTCGAGCAGCTGGCACAGGGGTTACAAGCCACGACAGCGGAGCTCTCCCGGCTGCAGCAGCAAGGGGGGGGTGAGCGTATACCACTTCCCGACCCACGAAAGGAGGCACAACGCATTCTGACAAAATTATCACCATACGACGATGTCGAAGCATATCTGCAAACATTTGAGCATACTGAAGGGCAAGAAGGCTGGTCGCCTCAAGAATGGAGCTCTATCTTGATACCGTTGTTAACCGGGGAGCCTACTTCTCACTCACAGAGGAGGAGGCAGACGACTATGAGAGGCTGAAGTCAGAAATCCTGGCAAGGTGCGGTCTTTCCAGCTCACAGGCCGCTACGGAGTTCTACCGTTGGAGTTACGACCTAACAGCACCGCCTCGTGCCCAACTAGATCACCTATACCGGATAGCGTACCGCTGGCTTCAACCGGATAAAGTGAGCGCACGAGAAATAGTTGAAAAGGTAGTTGTGGGCAAGATGCTGCGCACCCTGCCCAGAGAGGAACGTAAAGCTGTAGGCATGCGCGCCCCCACCTCATTGCGCGAGGCCATCGACGCGCTGGAATGCGCGA
>JAAGKR010002484.1:0-58435 GCA_011419295.1 Clarias macrocephalus | reverse complement strand
TTTTGTACAGATTCCGAGAGTACTGGAGAATCCTCGCCCCGGAAAAATACTCAGCGGCGGACTTCCTTCCGCAGCGCAGCAGTCACCTCCGCCTCTCCTCCCTGCTCTTCCAGCGGCTCCCTCGGCTCGTCTCAGCGGACTTGCTGCTGCCAGTGCACCTCCTCTGAGGACGACTCGCCCCGAGCCACGCGTCCCTGACGCACCACACCGCGCACCGACCGCCCCCATCTAAGTATGCATGTCTGCTTAGGCAGGAGTGGATAATCAAAAGAATATTAATAAATCACTGAAGTGTTCACCCCGACAACCTGTTGTCTGTGTCTCTGTACCTGAGTCCATAAGAAAACGCTACATAGCTTTACAATATGCAAATATACCGTACGAGCTTGGTGGGTTTCCTCCCACAGTACAAAAACATGCAGATTAGATTAACTGTTTTTTTTTTTAATTGTCCGTATTGTGTGTGAATGAGCGTGTGAATGTTGATCAGAGATCCTACCACTGTTGTACAAAATGGGAATAAACACATAGAGACCCCTATGGTCCCTAGTTGGATTACAGATGTCTGGATATCTCATGTTAAATAATCTTTGAATCTTTGTACAACTGCTTTACTCATTTCATAAGATTGGTGAAAAAGCTATGAACTGTTATAGAACACTTATAACCTTCCTTTGCAAGGTTACTTTACCAAATAAAATAGTTGCCATTAAGTGGATGCAAGGTTGAATCTCTATTAATGAACAATTCAAATAACATTTTTAATAAACTATCTGAAAATCAGAATAAAATCAGGTATTTAGGATAGTGTGAAAGAAGTAAAGTCTTGGCTGGACTGATATCATGAAGGAGAACAATAGATTCTGTAACAGCAATAAAGCTGAAGGTGATTATTAATTAAAATGTTAACACTTACTGACCACTTTCCCCAATTAGGATTGATCATTTATGCAGTTTTCCACAGCAAGTGTGTAACAGCGGAGCAGTGCATAGAATAATGGAGATACAGTTCAAGGGCTCCAGTTTATCTTCACATCAAAAACCAAATGTGGGATCTCGTGATTTCAGTGACCCATACTGAATTTTCAGTATTTCAGAAACTGATGAGTTCTTGGGATTTTCACAAAGAACAGAATGGTGCAACAAATAAATGATTTCCAATGACAGGAATGACCAGTCAAAGTATAGCTGACAGGACTGTTATTATAATTTACACAACTACATTACACTTTTCACAACCATGGTGAGTAGGACAGCATAAAAAGACCACATAAGATTTGACTACTGGAATCTTAGGTTACAATGGCCACAGCCTCATCAAAATAGCATAATCAAAATAATGATTTGAAAAACAACCTTATAAACCTTGTAAAAGAGAAACATTTTACAAAATTTCCTCTTAGTAATGAAATCATATTAAAACATTTTGTTCTATTTTGAAGTTACCTTACAAGAGTGTATAGTTTTTGCTACATTAATGAAGGCTGTTTAATGCTAAAACTGCCTGAGAAACAGCCTAAAGCAAAATCACAATGTCTTTGAACCACTGCTACATTTTACAGCAAAATGCAGTAATTACTGTAATCAATTTGTCAGACTGTCATTCTTTAAATTTACTGCCATGGTACATCACAGTGCTCAGTGCTAAAAACTGTAAAGGTAAAGCTGTAACAATAGCAAAAAAGAGAAGAAGTGGGACAGCGCAATTCTTTTCCTGCAGTTGAGACTGTGTGTGTATCTTGCAGATAACATTATTTTAAGTAGTCTCTCTTTAAATTTATCACTGCTTTCTGGTTTTGGCACAATTTAGTTATGAAGTCTGAGTGGTTTCTAATGCAAAGTCCAGATATGAACAAGCGATGCCACATCCATGATAATTTAATGCAAAGGAATAAAATGCCTAATTGGATTCTATACTTCTATTCACACACTCACACACAGCTTAGGGCAAAATACCTTAACCAATCTACCTTCTGGCATGTTTTTGGGAACTGTAAGGAAACCAGAATACCCATAGGAAATATAGATAGGAAAAGCATACACATAAATTTCACACTGATGACTCTGATGGTAATACATTAATTAGCTGTTCCATATTGCATGAACTCACACATGTAAAAAAAAAAAAAAAGCTTTGGTAAGTGGTGTTTATTAAAAAAAAAAAAAATTAAAAAAACAATGTGTTACATGACTCATTATAATTGCTCATGTTTAGCCCTAAACTTATTTTTAATTACCATTATATACAAGTCTTTACAGTTTGCTCACATCAATTTACCGTACTGGTTAATGTGAGGAGCATATAATTACAAAAATCCCTAGGTGTATTCAAGAAAGGAAAAAAAAGACATTGTGATAAATAGAGATAAATACACCAACAAATCGTAAAAGGAAAACAAATATTAGACTCATAAATAAATAAATAAATAAATAGCAGTTAAATGAGCTTTGGCCAAACTTGGGCCATGTTTTTATTTGCCTTCTGTAATCCTTAGTGAATTTGGTCTCAACATTATTCATGAGGAGCTACAGCACTTGCCATCTTTAGCATGGACTAGTTTTTCTGAAAGGCATTTGTGTGGGAAGTAGTGTGTAGGGGTAGTTTTGTGTGAGCATGAAAATCAGAGGTAAAACAAAGGAAAAGAAAATCTACTGAGGCACTTTTTAAGGATGTTTTCATTCCCTTTTAAGTTGTGTTTTTCCTCAAGCAAAAAAAGAAAAATACTAAAAATACATAAATATAAGCAAAAATAATACTCTTTTGATTTTTTTTTGTCAATTTTGTTGCATGGAGACAAACCAGAGCTTAAAACATTACCTCAAGAATGAAAAAAAAAGCATTTAAATCAGAAAAAATATAATAATAAAAAAAAGAATAGATACTAAAGTAAATAAATAAACATCATCTTGCATTGCTGCTTATCATCAATGTTTGTTTTCTGTGGTGCTTGTGGAGTAAATGTCAGTCTGGCTTTGTGCATGGTCCCCAAAGATCCCTGCAAGGGTTTTAAAATGAGGCCCCCACTCATTCAGATAATTATAATACTCTTCTGTTTCACCATTTAATGATTCAATGGAGCTCAGGCTTTCAGCCACAGATCCCTCACCTTCATAAGCATAGGTGGCAAGTGAATCATAGGGTGGTGCAGTGCTATCACTGTCATGTGCTTGCAGTCTCTGAATGATGAACTTCTGAAGGTCTTCGCTGTCCTGTGAGGCTGCTAATGGCTGAGGAACAGAGGCAGCCTCTGGTTTAACATCCCTCCGATAAAGTTTGTCCTTGATGACTTTAGGGTTCCGGAGAGTGCTTATGTCAAAGGCATGTGTGTCTTCCTCGCCTCCGCCTTCATCATCATAGTGGATAACGTTATCTCTAATGTCTTCTTTGGAGGTCATAAGTGTTTCCTTTTTCTTCTGTCTTCGGACTCCCATGTAGAGCACTACAATCACTGCAAGGAGACAGAAGCACATAAACACAAATATGCAAAACAATTATATGAAATTGAATATTTAAGGTCATAATCAGTGGCTATAAAGGAAAGGATCAATGACAGAGAATGACTTTGATCTCTAAAATCAAGGAAGCTTTGATTTTTAGATTTAACTGTAATAATTTTTTTCTTCTCTTCTTAGTTAACAAACTGGCAGCAATTTTCATCCTGCAAGTAGATGTAAATCTTCATCCATTCTGTCCAACTGCTTTAATGTGTTGCTGAACCTTTTCCCTCCAGCCTTCTGACTAAAACTGTAGTCACCTGTTAAAGAATTAATAGTGACCTGTAGCTACAACGTGGTGAATTTAAATAGGCAAGTTATCTATGAATAAATGCAGTGCAATTTTCTTTGTGCATGTGTCGTCTGATGTTTTTTGTTACCGTCATTTTTTTCTGTAATGTGAGGGACAACACAGGGAGTTCTGAAGTGTAGAATGCCTCCTTAGAATGAAAAAGAATGTTCTAAAATTTCATAAAATAAAGACCTTTACAGAATATTTTAAAGAATATTACACTTGTGGGGAAAAAACAACACCAGTAGGACCAATAAAATAACCCAGTTGTTTATGCCCTGTTATTTGAGACCTGTTTCTCAAGGTTATTTTATGTGTACTTGACCCCAGCTATGCACAAGAGCAATTGATAGTGCATTTTCCTTGGTAGTACAGTTTTAACTGTGACTTTCATGGATGCTGCTGCAGAATTGAAAGTGGGTCAAGCTGATAAATAGAGCACCTATAATTGGGATCACCCACAATGTCGCTCCCTGCATATTCCTTCTCTTCTCATGTTCATTTGTATTTATTCAGTGAGTGATTCTGGCTATTACAAGAATATAGTGTAACTAAAAGAGCCTTAGTGTCTGTCTCATTCTTACATGCATGGAGGGAGGCGGGACTTTTTAGTGACCCAACATCATGACATCTGTGCTGGTCTTCTCTTATCATTTGGCTGGACAGTAGTAGGCATTTGTCAGTCTTTGAAGACTATAAATTGCACTCTTGATGGTGATTCTGGTGCAGTGTTAAGTGGCTGAACAAGCCGATATGAGAGTGACAGCCAAGTGTACAAATGTAGTCGGATGCTGGTTTCAGATGACTGAGCTTCTTTGACTCATAGTGCTTCTCCTAGGTCGATCTCCACAGAGGAGCTGTTGATGTTCAGCGAGAGTGGTTGCTCCATGTCCTCCTGAAGTCAACAACCATCTCTTTTGTCT
Organism: Clarias macrocephalus; assembly: GCA_011419295.1. NCBI lineage: Eukaryota > Metazoa > Chordata > Actinopteri > Siluriformes > Clariidae > Clarias > Clarias macrocephalus. Next base: position 53,725 of record JAAGKR010002484.1, on the reverse strand, counting down.
TAGCAACGTTCAGAGACAGGTTGTTGTCTTTACACCAGTCTGTTAGCCTCTGCACTTTCTCTCTGAGCCACCACGGTCGTGTCATCAGCAAACTTGATGTGGCTGGATATGTGTGTCGCATGTGTGGATGGATGTGTGGATGTCGTGAGTCAGCAGTGTGAACAGTAGATGACCGAGCACACAGCCCTGGGGGGCCCCAGTACTCCCCAGTGTGATGATGCTGGATTTGCAGTTCCCGATCCACACTGACTTCCCGATAAGGTTTTGGGGGATGATAGTATTGAATGCTGAACTGAAATCCATGTACAGCATTCGAACACAGGTGTCGTTCGTTGAGGAGTGAGGGTAGACTCAGTGCATCGAGAGCCTCCAGGCACAGATGTCTTCAGGATATGGGCTAAACTGTTCCACACCTAGTATCTAACCACTACTGAACCAGCGGCAACATCAGGAGCATCTCATCTGGGATGAGGCGAAAAAGAACTGGACCGTTTCTCAGTGGTCCAAGTTAAAAGGCAATGCATCCATCTACCTAGAGATTTTACAGCACTTTTAACTTCCATCTTCTAACAAGCTTTATGAAAATGACAAGATGACAACTTGCCTGACACGAAACCCATGGATAATTTATGGGCTATTGTCAAGAGTTGAACAAACTAATCACCTCCATGCCATGCCATTTTGATGCAACCACGTATTAAGTGCAAAATGATTACTATTATTATTATTTTAGAATTTCTGTATTGTAAATAATTTTTGATTGATCTCCAGAGATATTCTAATATTTTGAAAAACTGGATTTTCCTTCTGCTGTAAGCTGTAAATTAAAATTAAAAATAAATTTAAAACTAATCATGATTAATCACAATTTTAGAATACTTAGATTTACTTGTAGTTTTGGAATTAAAAAATGCAAGAATAACTGGTTAGAGTAAACATCTTACAAACGTTAACATTTAACAAATGTTAAATTAAAAACTCTTAAATGTGTCCAGCAATGCATGCAGTGACTGGGTAGTGTAGGGTGTGGCAACCAACCCATGGTGGGGCTCAAACCCAGATCCACAGATCAAAAATTAACAATCTTAGTCGCCTGAAAGAACAGAACATGTTTTATGTTTAATGTATTCTTGTAAAATTAGTTCCCCTTGAAGGTAGCCCTAGTACTCAACTTTGTTTTTATCTAAACTTCCATCTAGAAGATTTTTAGAATGAAACCAGCCATTCAGCACACCTGGTGATAATGATTATCACACTGCATTTTTAACTTACTTAGGTTATCTTTGTGTAATATTAAAATTTGTTTGATGATCTGAATCGTTTTAACAGCGTTCAAAAATACCCATACTAAACCAGTATGAAAGATTTTTCAAGCATTTCCTATGGTCTTCTTAAGGCAGCCTTATAAGAATCCAGCATTCGTAGCCTGGTTGTTAGTCCGTGGCCAGGTCGATTGTCTTGTCCAAGATTTTCAACAAACATGGCATGAAATCCACTCTTCGCAGAGCCACCTTAGGAGTGCCTTAGGAACAACCTTACAACAATGTACAATGTTCGTGGATCATTTAGATTCGGACCCTATATGCCTATGGTGACTGTAGGTATGACGCACACATTAAGTTGTTCATATAAGTTTCTTATGGCGCTCCTATGAACTGATATTCATATGGCATTCATACAAATGCACCACAGTGTTCATGGGTGTTTTAAGTCAAAAGTGAGGTGTTCACAAGGTGGCAGTATGTTATTTTTGCGGTGTTTGTGATGTTCTTACAGGGGTCATTGTATCTGGTCACAGATAAAGTGTATTTTTGTTCTGAACATTTTTGATCACATTTTGAAATACAGTGGAACCTTGGATTACGAGCAGAATTCATTCCGGACGCAGGCTCGTATTCCAAAACACTCATAAACCAAATCAAATTTTCCCATAAGAAATAATGAAAACTCAAATTATTCGTTCCACAGCCCAAAAAAGAAATGCATAAAAATAATTGATACAATATATAAAGTAAAAATAAGACAAATTAACCTGCACTTCACTTTTAAAAAAATAAAAATAAATCCCGACAGATAAGTGTATGTGTGGAATTAGCCCCTTCCCTCGCCTCATCTTACACAGTAAAACTCCTCCTCCCTCCCCTCACTTTTTAAGTTTCACAACAAACACACACACAACGGAAACACTGTTTTAACGGGGAAGAAAATAAATCTGTCCAATGACACTCGCGTGAGCGCATGCTAAAGAAATCACTGCTGTAAAGTAAAAAACAAACAAACAAATGAACCAGCACCTTACCTTTGAAAAGAATCGCAACAGAGCTGAGTTTTCTGTTTGAAGCAGAGAGTGTCTGCGTGTGTCGGTGTCAAATTAGCCGCGCACAGGCGAGAGAGTGTGTGTGTGTCGGTGTGTGTGTGTCGGTGTCAAATTACGCGTACACACACACATATGAGACACGATGAAACAGAGGGGGAGACGTTGATTATACCAGTAAAAGACAAGCACTAAAACCCAGGGGAGCAGGGAAGACGATTACCCACAATTCCGCAGCGCAAGAAAGAGAAAAACCATTGGCTCAGTTGTGATCACTTGCCGCTCGGAGTCAAAATAAGAGGCGCATACGTGATACATGATACTCTGCACTCATAAACCAATACTTTCGCTCGGTTTCCAATTAAAAATGTATTAATCGTTGCTCGTCTTGTGGAACACTCATAAACCATGTTACTCGCAATGCGAGGTTCAACTGTACCTTTTTTTTGGTTTGTTATAAATGGTGTATAATATTTAACTTTGTATTTGAAATTGTTCATTTGATTTATATGATAATATGGAAATTATGCCACCTACAGGAGAAAAGGAGTAGCACTACACTGACCAGTCATGTGGTTTTTATTAGCTGTGTGTTCACAGAAAAGACATGAGGTTGCGAGTGTGTTGAGAGTGCAAGATGAAGAAAAGTGTTGTTTAAAATACATCTCTTAATGTCTCCTGAATGGAAGGCCCACAATATGTTTGTTTATATTTTGATTATCATTCCTTTGTAACGTATGGTAAAGTTTGTATTGAGATATATTGAGTTTTAGAAATAAGTTATGAGACTAATTGAACTGCGTCATTGCGCATTCACTTCACAATCTGTAATTTTGATTATTATATTATTTATTTTCATGTTTATAGTTTTTTCATGGTGGCCATTTGATGTTTGTGAAGTTGACTGTCCTCACTTTGAGAAGATGACATTAAAATTTGAAAGCATTGAAGGCATCAGTTGAAAAGTGATTTTTCTGGTCAGGAAAAAATCTTCAGGAGCTGTTAAAGGTATATACAAGCTGCATGTGTGTTGTACAATTGATAATTTTTTACTGAGAGTTTTCAAGAGATAACAGCTCATTTCTTTACCATTTCTGTATACCACTGAGGTAAGCCATGTAGTCACCTTGTGTGTGATGATTTAGTGGATAGCAGCCACTTTATATACCATAATGACAAAATGTTCAGCGAGAGAGAGGAAATATCCTACCAACTACTTGACAGTGCTGTAAGTTGCACATATGGGTGCCATACAACAACCTTAAGACAAGATTTGACATATGTAGTGTGTAGGAAGGTCCTAAGGCAAACTTAAGGTGAATATGATAGAAAAGTCTATTTTTTCTTCAAGAATGCCTTAAATTGTTCTTAAGAATTAAACGGCAGCCATACCAACTTCCTAAGGAGGCTGTAGAAAACTATGGTTTTTGCGCTTTTTACACAAAAAGCAGTCAGCAGTCAGCTTACCTAGCAGTATTACAATACAAAGCAGAATAGCTATAAGTGCTCCGGTGCTGAGACCAACAGGGAGGAATATGGCTTCTGCATTGCAGGTCAGCAGGGATCCATCAGAATCACAGCCACACACACGGATGGTCAGGGTGCTGGTGCTGCTCTGTACTGGGTAACCACTGTCCTTAATGACTACTGGAAGGTGGTAGAGCTCCTGAATATGCCGCCAAAAGCCACCGCGCAGGGTTACAATGCCTGCAGTGTTGTCTGGATAAAAAAATATTAATAAATCAGATAGTGGAACAAATTATTTTTGAACAACATTTTTGGAGAAGCAATTTAATAAAGAATTGGGTAAAAATTGGATTTATGAACAAGCTTCAAACCCATTTGAAGTGTTGTAAAGGCATGTCAAATGGAGCCTAGTGTACTTCAAAGGCTGAGCAGTATTATCACCTAAATTAATGGGGGAAGCACATCTACATTGCCAATAATAAGATAGAAGCAATAACCATTCTAGATTAAAGTGGTTATAACCAGAGGTGGAAAAAGTACTAAAATTTTGTAAAAAGTAAAAGTACTGTTACTGAAGTAAAATTTTACTGAAGTACAAGCAAAGTTATCATTATAAATATCTACTCAAGTAAAAGTAAAAAGTAGCTAAAAAAATTTACTCAAAGTAAAATTACAGAGTAACTTTTTTTAACAGCGGAGGTGGGATGGGGGATTCTAGTGTAGTTAAAAAAAAGACAAGCGGGTATAGGTCGCAAACAAGTTGTTTTTAATTTGAAGGCACACCTTTGCCTAATAAAGCTGGTACCTTTCTTATGCTTGAAAACCAAGCATAAGTGGTCGCTTAAATATGGTGTTACATCCCAGTTTAAGGTTGGGCCGTACAGCAAAAGAATGGTTCTATTTTAAACTGTATGGAAATGGTGGTATATGGCAGAAAGAACTAGACCCAGTCGTTAGCTGATGAAATAGTGAGGTTTGTATTGCTTCACAAAAATACATGCTCGCATGCACACACACCACCAGGATCAGCTTCAGGGTAATAAATAATAAACAAAATGGGGATCTGTATTTTAGTAGCTAGATTACCTGCAAAAAAAAAAAAAAGACAAAACACAAATAAAAATTGAGGTACCTTCCCTGACTCCTTAAATAAAAAACAGTGAATAAATTCCCGCTTCCCAAAATAAATGGCGGTCACACCCCTACTACTAGTGAATGCACAGACGTACAGTGAAATTATCTACAAATATAAACAAAAAGCCAAGCAACTAAACCAAAGGGGCAAAGCAATAATCAAGGTCAATGGAAGGCAAAACGTCAAAATCAAAATCCAAAAATAACCTCTCTCCAACACAACAAACACTTTGCCTACACGCCTCCTCTTTCTCGAGTCTCTCTTCCGGTATATATTTGGTAGCGTTGATTGATGACATCACTCTCAGGGTGGCAGAGACTGTGTGGAAACTCAGGTAGATGCCGATGTAAAGAGAGTCAGAAAATCTGGAGTGGAGTCTAGAGCGGCGCACGACCAGGACACAATACACACACGCGAGCACAACAAAGCATTTATACAAAGCATAATATTTTTATTATTTTTCATTTTCATTTTTTTTTTTACTCAGTAGCGAATATTATTTTAAATATAGCGAAGTACTATACTTCAAACAAAACATATTTAAGTAAAAGTAAAATCACAGATTTTAAAAACTTCTTTAAAAAGTAGAAGTACACAAAAATTATTAATTACAGTTACACAATTACAGTAACGCGAGTGAATGTAGTTACTTTCCACCTCTGGTTAGAACTACTAAAATCATTCAGTTGATCAATCATTTTATTCTCCTAAAATATGATACATGTTTTTCTACTGTTAATACATATACAGTAATGTATTGTATATAGTGCTAGATTTTTTGTTTTTGCTCTATGAAATCAATGTTTAGTGACTGTTAACATACCAACTAAATGCAATTTTGATTAGGTTGTCCATTCAAGCTGTAAAAAAAATAAATAAAAAGCCAATCTGTGCTTAGTTGATTTTTCTTTTATTCTGTGCAGCTGAATCACAGAATCAATTACTGTGACTATTTCTACCTCAACACCTGTAGGAATGAACAACTATATTTTTTAACCGGCTGCAACAGCTAGCAGGTTGCTACATAATTGAGATGACCTTGGTGTTAGGGAACTATCGACTGTTGGGTTTGACAGAGTTGTAATCAAGAAAATGTAAGCGGCTATGTTTACAAGACAGCAGTCTCAACTGGGATCAAGCTGGTTTCTTGGCATAAATATTATTTACAAATGCAAAATCATCTTTTAATATCACTATTTTAATTAAGAACACATGAACATTATTTTGTTATTTGTTGAGAACATGGAAAACTATCAATTTATAAAACTGGGTTACTAACATGTATTTATACACATACTGGATTTAATTGGGATATCAATAGATAAATCAGTAGGATAAAATCAGCATTGATTGTGTGTAAAAAAAACTTACTTCCAAAATCTTTGATGGTGAAGTTCTTGATCTTGATCTCTTCCTGTGGTGATCTGAACGAGAAATTGTGCTCTCTCATAGGAATATCCTCATCTTTTGCACTGAAGATCTGAATCACCTATGGATAAAGTTTGATGAACATAGATCAGCCACTGTGTTGATATTCATTTCCCAGAAAATATTTACTGTAGGGTATTATCTAAATTCTGTCAAAAAGTCTTCTAGCAGATTATTTTGGACTTGGTAAATAAAATGAAACAGCACCATCAATTTTCATAGCAGAATTGCATAAAATGTTTTGAAGACATTTTTAAGAACTTTTTTTTTTCTTTTTTGTTATAGCAGCCAAAAGTCATACTGTGCCACTAGGAAATTTGTAAACCCTTTATGATTTTTATTTATAAATTTGACCTTAAATGTGATAAAATCTTCAGCTATGTTCTAAATCTAGGTAAAGAACAAATGATGCAAAAAAATTTAAGAATAAGATTCAGTTATTTGTCACATGCACCTTACATCACAGTGAAAAGTTTTTTGTTACATACAGTACAGTATCCTACTTAGGCAGCTGGGGTCAGATAGGGTTGCTCAAGGGCTCAACAGTGGCAACTTGCTGGTGCTGGTGAACAAACCTCTGATCTTATACTTAGAAACCCAGTAATCTGTAGCTTTAATAATTTGAGCCACCATTGCCTTTGTTTTTCAAAGCCATATTTGAAAAAATCTTTGTCTGAAAATGTGAGTGAAACTTTAGCGAATTTACAATAATACCTGGCATGAAGCTCTTCAAATATGTGACATACACACGTGGCCACAATAGCCCTGAAATTTTAATGAATGCAGTGGTGTGTTATATGTGTCATAAATCATTTTAAATAGTCTATTAGTCCACAATGGTTCTCACATGTTTATGTGTTTATATATAAAACAAGCATATGAACAGCATTAAAAAGATATAAATATATCTCCATGCTCTTTACTGATTTTTATTTCATTTTACTTTTTTTAAACAATGCTGAAGATATCCAAAATATTCAATAAGCAGTTTGAGCAGTTGATATTAAGATGTGTGTGCTACTTTGTCTTGCTCTGTAAAGCCTTCATAACGGCTCTAATCTGAGGTGATGTTAAGTGGTAATTTCTGAAATTGTTAACTCTAAATGAACCTTCCCTCTGCTGCAAAGTTAATTTTTGGTCTTTGTACACATGTACACACAAGCCTGGACAAAAAAGGTACAAACTCTGATATTTAATTGGACTGCCTTTTACTTTGATTGGCATCATTTTATGTGATTATGCAAAGTCACAGCATTTAGTCAAGATTGTGTATTTATGATGGGAGAGTTGGAGAGTCTCATCAGATCATATGACCTGTTGAATGTTTCACAGTCCATTCTTTATGCTCCTTAGCATATTGAAGCCTTTTTTTGTCCGATTAGCTTCAATGACAAGTGGTGATCTTAAGGCTACACAGCTGTATGGACTTGCTCTTACTATTAAACAAAGGTGTGAGTTTTTCTGTTTTAATTTTATTAATTTTATTTTTTATTTTTATGTTTTTTCCAACCACATTTCTTTCTTGAGGATGATGGCTAATCACTTTTCTTACAGGTTTTAATAAAGTGTTTTACAGTTCATTTTAATAGTTTCTGCAATCTCCTTTTTTTTTTTTTTTTTTTTAATAATAAGTTATTTTCTTTGCTTGATGCAGGACATAATTTGCCCCTTCTGAAATAGAGTAACATCGTTGCCATGATCACAGGATATGGCTTCTGAAAAAAAGAAAGGAGAAGCTACTCACTGCATCAGTTAGGGTTAAATAATTTGTTGCCAGCTAAAGCATATTAATCACTGTGCAGTAATTATCCAATGGAAGGCACTTAATGATTAGCTTAGTTAAATCCAGGTGGTGACTTCTTGCCAGGTGGCAATGCAGTGTGTGTGTATGTGTGTGTTGCTACACACTCACCTGTCCCACTTTTGTACCTTCACACACATAGGTCTCATAAGGTATGGCCAACTCTGGAGGAAACTCATTAACATCTAACACATGAATTGTGACTAAAACTTTGCTGGTTAGGACTGGGTTATCTGTATAAAAAATAGAAAAGACAAAAAGAAAGAAACAAACAAAGAGCACACAGACAGACAGTTTTTAGACATTGTGCTGGTAATTTGATCTTTTATCTTTATATGTTCTGTACAGATTATAATCTATCCATCCATCTAGGAACATCTGTAGTCCAACTAGGGACGATGGAAGCCAGTGGTGATTAATATTGTATGTATAGCCATTTTACAACCATGGCAGGCCTTCCGGTCAACATTCACACACTACAGGCAATTTGGGAATGCCAATTAGCCGAATCAGCGGCTTTGTCTTTGGGAGGAAACAGGAGTACTCGAAGGAAATCCACTAAGCTCAGGGGGAACATGCAGACTCCATGTAAACAGACCTAGAGGATGGAATTAAACACGGACCCTGCAGATGCAAGAAAACAGTGCTAACAACTAAGCCACCGTGCTGCCACAAATTATAATATTTTTACTCTATTCTGTGTATTTATGAGTATTATCCATCTTATTAAAATGCGAGAGCATGTAAGTCAATCGGGACTTGTGAATAAATTTCTTATAAATGAAGATTTAAAACTTATTGACATTTACAGAAGACTTAAAACACAGTATGTTGATAGAACTCTTTGTCACAGAAAAACATTTGAATTGTTTCCCCTTTCCCATATTTCACCATACAGTCCTGACCTCGTTCCAAACTTTTACACATGTTTGGGCCATCATTAGAGTTCCGGGCAGGCCAAAATTTGAGACGTTAAGCAGGCAGACCAATCATGGCTCCTGAGAACATACTGAGAAAACTTTTTACCTTGATGGTATCCAATCAGTGGTGAAACACTGGGATAAGTGCACTGGTCTAGCAGGTAAAGAGAAATAAAGGTAGTTTTCAATAAATAAAGTGTGTTATGTTATTCTGCCCATTTAAAAGTTCTGGTTTCATTAAAACAACTCTCATATATCAGGATTATATGATTTTAGTACACAAATACTATGTTTATACTTTATCTACTGAGGCAGTGGTGGTCAAAACGGTTAAGGCTGTAGGTTAGTGAGTTACGGATCAGAAGTACAGTATTACAACCATATTACACCATAAATTCTTATGGTTTTCTAAGGCTCAATAGGAATTCATCAATTGTATACTAGTGACACCAAGTGGCCATATAAAGAAACCCTCTAAAAAAATAATAATAAATAAACCTCATTTGATTATTTTGAATTCTTCTGTAAGAAGTATAACTTAGTGACAACATTTCTCTGAGTTATATGCATAGAAACGTTTAGAATTTACATAACCCAGGAAGGAAGATATTGTTAAAAAAATTGACATTTTGATAAATTCCAAAATATAATTATTTTATCTAGTGGTTACAATGATAAGTACACATAAACCTCAACACTCATCCTTGATAAATCACACTATACATAATATTGGAAGGTCACACAACCCAAAAATCATAATCTTGTGGTGAGCCCATTGACCCAATTATTATTTTACTATTAACACAAAAAGCAATACGAGAAGCTTTATTATTATTATTATTATTATTATTATTATTATTATTATTATTATTATTTGTTTCCCAAATTCAAGTAAACTAAAAGCAAACTCATGATTTCAAATTTGAAACAATTCACAATTACAAAATGTTTCGGGCCATAGGTGAAGTCAAACCACATTACACTGATATAAGTATAAGTATAACTTAGTGACAAGTTAAATTAGGAAACTTTTTCCATGAGATCACAGTCATACTGTAATAACATAATCCAGATTACCATTTCAACCGAACACTTTCTCTCCTACCTGGAGATGTTCAAGAAACAGAAGTGTTCAACATTAATTTTTTTTTAAAGATGCATGAATTTGATTCCTGCAGGCCTGTAATTAATTTCCTATATTAAATCTTAAGATATACTATATAATATTAAAATTAATAAACATAGTGTTGCAAAAGTCGCGTGACACTGAATACAGAATAAAGTGGTATAGACGATGAGTGAGTGAGTGAATGAGTGTCGCAAAAGTTTCCACACATATGGAGAAATCAATATTTTTTTGTCTTCACTCCCACTGTTGATAACACATGTGGCATTTGTCTTTTTTTTTTTTTTTTTTTAGTACATCATGGCCTTTGTGTTCCTCCATAGGTATGCATCAAGTAGGCTTAGATAGGGCCATACGTTTACATTTAGGCATTTGGCAGACACTCTTATCCAGAGCGGCTTACAAAAATATATCATAATATAAAAATATACCATAGTGACCCCCCCCCCCAAAAAAAAAGAAAGAAAGAAATAAACAAACTAACAAAAAAATTGAATAATGTTAAGACTGAGAAACATCTCCAGAGGATTTAAATTTCTCACACTCATTACGACTAGTACCTGAATAATTCATAGCTGATATTAGAGCTATAAAACTAGTACCAAAACTTAAGAATGAGCTTTAAAAAAAAAAGTCATATATGATAATGTCACTCAGGTGACAACAGAGCAAACACATGGAAACCTCCAGACCTTTTTGTTAAACTTGATTGCTTATAGACACAATGCTGTTTGTGTTCTGTGTGTGTAGCAGAGTGGGGGCATCATTGTGGAATGAACTTTTATGGATTTGATCCATGATATGAGCTTGTGGTGGCTAAAGGGATGGCTTAGAGGGAAAGCGATCTATACTCATCTCCGCTGGGGTCACATATACAACCAAGACCTTTGGATGACCTTGATGGAGAAAAGCAATCTTCCTGGCAATATAGAGGTGTGTGTGTGTGTGTGTGTGTGTGTGTGTGTGTGTGTGTGTGTATAAATTTTTGTGCCTAGGGTTGCACAGATATAGCTTCTTTGAGTCACGTCTGCCACAGTTTAGTAGGTTACAATAGGCAACCTTTAAAAGGTTTCCTGCTCTGCTTATTAGATGGAAATTTGATGAATTTAACAATACTAAATTGTTATTTAAAATCAGGCTAAGAGGAAATGATAAGCCTGTCTGCCAAAATGTCTTCTCTGTCTTCTGTTTAAATGGAGCTCTGGCCTGTGGTGTCTGCTGAATGTCAGCATACTGCCAGGAGCCTGCCAGAGATCCAGACAAAGGCTGTCAACATAAAAGGTTATTGGTTCAGTTTGTCATTAGTTTGTCATTTACAGTGACTATTACCATTCTCTAACGACTATGCATTTTTTTTTTGTTTATTTGGGAAGAACAATACCAACAAAATGTCTTTTTTTGGGACAAACAATAATATATTTATGCAGTGACAGCTATAATATAAAAACAATAATATAATTAGGCAATGACAGCTATGCTAAACTATTTGTTAACTTGGCTGACTTCTTAAATCTGCTTATGGACTCAAAAGTCCAAAAGTCTAATAGATGAGAGTTCACTGCAACACAAAAACACATGGGCACAATCAGGAAATGACTGGGAGAAAAATCGATGAAAAATCAGGAGGCAGACAACAATAAATGAAAACAAAATCACATGCCACAGTACCAGCACAGGCTTTGCACCATGCTCTGATGGGATGTGTGACATGATTTAACTGTGATCTATCTATGATTTCTATTTATTCATTTATACATCTGAAACATGCATATTAGATTTCAAATATTTTTATCCACTAGATGGTGCAGTGATCTTAAGTGATGAATTTACACATGTACAGCATTGGACATTCACATTGGGGTTGTATTCCACTCTCACTCACTCAATCACACTCTCACTCACTCAATCACACTCTCACTCACTCATCGTCTATACCACTTAATTCTAAATAAAGGGTCACAGGAGTCCTGAAGCCTGCCCCAGGAAACTTAGGGCATGAGGCGGAGTATTCCCTGGGTGCCCTATCCATCGTAGGGCAAACACACACACACACACACACACACACACACACACACACACACACACACACACACACACACACACACACACACACACACACACACACACACACACACACACACACACACACACACACACACACACACAGGAAATTTGGGAACGCCAATTAGCATAATCTGCATGTCTTTGGACTGTGGAAGGAAACCGGAAGTACTCCAAGGAAACCCACCAAGCACGGGGGGAACAGGTTGCATTCCAGTTGAGTTTATATTTTTATTACTTTAAACAAGGAAATAGTTTGTAGTAGGAAATTTTCTAGATGTTCATAGTTGGTGCTAATATGATGTTAGAGAGTGTGCCCCTTTTATAGGAGAAAGAAGTTCAAAAGCTGACTAGCCTCTAATTAATGTTTTGCAGCCAAATGCCCACACGCTTGCTGCATTAACAGAAACAAGGTCTCATGAGCATGCTTCTCATTACTAGCAACAAGTACACTATATTAGGACACAATGCTGACTCATCGACTCATATAATACGGTCAGCATTATTATTTCTGATTTTATATCCTAGTCCAATTTTGCAACATCTGTGTCTATACATAGCGCAGAGAGAGAAGAGAGGGAGAGAAAGAGAGAAATCCTTTATTCTTCATGGGTGGAGACATTGATGAATGTTAGGCATTCAACTATTTACTTTTAAATTTTGAATACATGTTAAAGGTTGCGATATTTAAACTTGTAACTAACAAATGATTAATAAATACTACAGGCCCACCCTGTATAATAATAATATAAATCAATACCACAACCACCACCAACAAAGGCAATAAGGAGAAGAAGAAGAAGAAGGATGATGATGATGATGATGTTAGAATCTCAAGTGTGAATAATACAAAAAAATAAAACAGTGTTGTTTTTCTTCTTAATGTAATGAAAAGTAAATTGAAAAGTAACTCAAAAACCTCACAGGTTTTCCTGTGATAACTTAATTTAATAACATTCTATCACACTTATATACTGTATATAAAAATGTGAGCCAACACTGAGTGAAGAAGTATCACTGCAACAGGCGACTTCACAAATTAGCATTAGCAAACTGTAATTAGCTTATCAGCAGCATGAGAATGAGAGACAGTTAGAAATGCTTGTTTCCATGGTGAAAAGGCTTTAACTTTTAATGACCTCACTAGACTATTTCTGGTTAATGAATGTGGAGGGCAGCATTTGTAATTTTGATTGAATACCTTCAGTTTCTTGAGGAATGACTTCAACAGTTTCAGAGAGGTCATGAGGAGTGGATAGCAGTAATGTGGTAGTGAGCATTTATGTCTTACTTTATAAAAGGATAATTGGTAAAATAGCAATTTTTTGGATTTAACATTGTTATCCCTAAACATCACCTCACCTTTTCACATTAGTACTGTAATTTCCAAACATGTAATAAGGTGTTAAAATTGTTTTGTAAATAACTTTGTAAATAGTTGATAGCTTTATGAGGAGACTGTCTAACACACATTGCCTTGTGTAAGAAATTAAAAACCGTCAATCATCTAATGGCTGAAGGTCATAGGGAGGAAATTAGTCAGTTGTTAAATGTACAAGGTCAAAACAACAAGAAAGCACTTTAAAATGAAATTCATTTAAAGGCAACATAATATTTTAGCTCATCATTAATTAGTCAGATTAGTGAGATCATTTGGGAAGGCATACTTACTAACTTTGGTTGCCACAACAGAAATGTTGCGTTGAACTCTCCTCTCCCTGTCCAGAAGCTCGTTAGTGGAGATGGTTCCTATTACAGGGTCAATTTCAAAGAAGTTATCTAGGTCACTTTTCCAGTCAATAGAATACCTATAAAAATAGAAATTACATTTAAATGACCAAAAAAAAACATTCATTCAAGCAATGTTGTTTGATGTTTGACCATAATTTCCAGCTTTTAAAAAGAATCTTTGTCAAAAATCTATGATTGAGTGATGCAATTTTGTTACATAATAATTGCTCAATTCCCTTCAGCCCACTAATTTCACTGGACAAGCACAATTCCAAGAGTGCTTATTTTCAGTATAACCACACTTGGATAAACAGTGAGCACTGTTCGTTTCACTCCACTTTACTGTTTTCACCATGTACAATGTCAATTCTACCAACAATCTCACTGAAACTGTTATTATAATAGAGTTAATGATATTTTTAGTTAATGTAACAAATGATACATTTTTTATTTTTTATGTTTGGATGTAAAATATAAGAGCTCTAAATTATTTGAAAGTTTGTCAGATGAATATTAAAAGGAAAAGGGACAGCCAATTGCATCAGATACACTTTGAACAGGAATTTATTAATCATTGTGAGCTATTTAGTAGTGATAGGAAAATATATTGAAATACAAAATGTTGTAATATAAAATAATAATAATTTAGAAGGTATAGAAAAGAATCCTCCCACCTTGAAATATATTTTTTTGCTTTGCAGCCCAAAATAAGAATAAAGTGTACAGAAAGTCAAATTAGTATTTACAAGGGAAGAATATATAGAAATATATAGAAATGATCCTTAAGTGGCAGCAGCAGTTTGATTGTCCTAACATAAAGTGCAAAGCATCCATGTTCATGATTGTTTCATTTGTAAAAAAAAATAATAATAAATAAATAAATAATAATAATAATAATAATAATAATAATAATAATAATAATAATAATAAATATGTGCAACTGGATGAGAGGAGTGCAAATTGTTTAAGCGTAAACAAGCTGAGGTTCTGTAGTTTTGTTGAAGACATGACATGAAAAGTAAATAAATAAACACATATACTTGTGGGGGCTTAACATTCTGTTACTTTCTGTTTTGGCCTTCAGGGAGAAGCACATTTCTACATTAAGTGCAACAGAGAGATCCGTGTTGTTGAGGTGGCTGAGGTCCTTTACTGTCTTCCTGGCCTTAGTCCAACACCACTGTAGACAGAGTGCAGGGTAGGGAGCTAACTGAGGATGAGGCACTCAAGCTGAGTGCTCCACTCTCTAGAGCCCTGCATCTCTGTCCTGCATGGTGCTATTCCCAAATCAGTTTGTAATGTTCCTATCAGGATGTTCTCAATATTATAGTTGTAAAAATTCCATAGCACATTAGAGCAGTTTAAAGTCCTTCAAGCATCTAGGGTTATAAGGTGCTGCTGGGCCTTCTTCACCATGGTGTTGATGTGACAAGACCTTGAGAGTTTCTATATGCAATGTGAATACAGAGGTACTGTAAACAGTCCACCCTCTCCACTGGGCTCCCTTTGATAATAAAGAGTTCCTCTTTTGCTTCATGCTAAAGTCCACTCATTTATCTTAATGACATTCAGGAGGAGGTTGTTCTTCTGGCATCAGTTTTCCAGGTTTTTAATCTCCTCCAAGTAAGCCTCGTGTCAGAGTAGAAGCTCACCAAACAGTGTCGTCAACAAACATGTAACATGTACAGCAAATAGAGCAAAGGACACAGGCCTGGTGGTTCCAGTACAGCAGACGAGGGAGGCTGAGACATGTGCCACCCATAGTGTTTGTGGTCTGTCAGTCAGAAAGTTGGACTTTCCACTAACAGAACAAAGTCCCAGGTCCTGCAGTTTGGCGATGATTGTGGAGGAAAGTGTAATGCTAAATGCTTAATGCTTTTGTACAATTTATAAAACTGTTGTATATATGCAATATAACACTTGACTGAAAGTCAGCATGGCTATGGTTTCCTATAGCACTCACTGTCCCTATGACCAAATAACAACCATGACAATATTCAGTAAAACACTATTACTTGATATTGTTTAATGAATAATAATGAACTTTTTTTCCTTTTCATTCCAGAACAACCAGGATTATTTTCTTTAGTTTTACGCTAATATAGATAAAATGTGTTGGTTCAGGTGATGGTAGTTCTAATTATAGTAATTTATAATTATAGTAGTTCTAATTATAGTATTTTTTGTAAAGAATAAGGTATATAGTTTGGGATGAGTAGCGATGGTGTTGAGTGGCTAGAATATTATTATTTGCAACACCACTAGTGAAATTATATTTATTGCATTGTGTGCTGTTTTCACTGTCACCTGATTTCTCCACACTTGTCAGTTTTATTACAAAGATAGGTGTCACTAGCACGCAAGCACCCTGAGGTATTGTTCCAGGGCACTTTATTTTTTCTGTAATGAAGGGAATTACAAAGGCTTCCCAAAGCTGGAGGAAGGTAGAAAAATAACTAGATGGAAAGTAGGAAATGAGTCTTGACATCAGCGTATTAATGTATAAATGAACCCTATAAAGGAAATCTATGTGGGAGTAAATACAGCATACAGGCCAATTTATACCTGTAAAACAGTGTTCCTGCAGTGGGATGTTATGCAAAATGCAGGCAAGGTACGAAGTGCATTCAAATCAACTCAAGTTCTTGCAATGAAATTTTTCATAAATGAAGGCATAAAACAGACTGATATTTTAACAGAAGTCTTTAAGAACATTAAAGTGAACTCTTAGTCAGGAAAAAAAAAAACATTTAAATTGTGCAGATGTTTTAATGTGAATGACAATCCTCGCTGAGGTTGCTCGGAGCCCACTGCAGCCTTTCCCGTGATCATTCAGCGAGTGGAATGACCGATCCTTTAAAATCGATGGATAACTTGTCACCAAATTGCGGATGTGCATCAGTCTGTGGGAACTGTACACACAATCATTCATGAACCTCACTTGCACAATAGAGGAGCTTAGCTGAAAGTTATTGCCACATCCCCCATCCAGGCGAGTAAAGGAGCTCCTGGGAGTGTTTCAGATATGAAGCAGGCAGTTCAATTATGGCTGAAGGTGCTGAGAAAACTTTTTAACTTGATGGTGTCCAAGCACTAGTGAACCACTGGGATAAGTGTATTAGTGTAGCAGGGAATTATATAACAAAATAAAGGTAGATTTTACAGTGTCTTGGTAAAGTCCTGGTTTGACTTGAACACCTTTGTAGTTTGGGCAGCTTGCAATACAAACTAATATAAGATGTAATTGTAGGTAGGAATTGTGTTTGTTTACCTCATAAACTTGGTTAAAATGTCACTCTGTGGCTAGTACATCAATAATGTGATTTAAATAATGCTTTGTTGGCCATTTTTTCTATTCAAATATAGTATGTATTAAATTAGTTAGGTACTTGTTGAACTGAATTGTTTGAAAATATAGCATAACATTTGCAGAAAATAAAATCAGTCTTCCGAAAAGTGGAAGCCACCACTTGATCGGAGTGTGAAATGGAATATTGGAAATAGGGATGAAGATTATCACTTTACACGTTTCATGACATTTAAACAATCAACACAAAATGCACAACATTTTAATGTATAGTAAAAATATTGTAGTATGTATTAATACTTTAAAACCTGTACAAAATATGGCTGCTTGGGACGAATTTGACAGTAAACATTAACACCATTTAGTAGTGGACAAAAATTAACTGAAAGCCAGTCTATGAATATATAGATTTATATTTGCATTTGCAATTAAGCCATTTGGCAGATGACCTTTAACAGAGGCACTTAAAATTTTTTATCTCAATTTTACAGCTGAGGATTAATGTGCATGGTAGTGATGGGATATGATGTTTGAACTGATGGTGCAGAATTAATGTGCCCAGGATAGGCTTTGTCTCAATATAAATTATAGGGACTTGACTACACTGAAGAGTTGTTGGCATTATTTGAAAAGCACAAATCACTGGGTAGAGACAGTAGATGCAAAACATATTGGAAAACAAGAGGCTCATTCTTACATTAAATTTAAATAATTATAAGTAGCGGTTAACTCCACCATGATACTAAGAGAACTCTCTGTTGTGGGATGCAAAGACTTGGAGTTTAATGTACTAATCTTCACCAGATTTGACACATACATTTATTAAGCGATTTTTCATCATAACCTATATACTCAATACTCAATCCAAATGATATTTACTCTGAAAATAGAGTAATTAATAGAGTAGTTATTAGTTATCAGTATTAAGCCTCTGGCTGATTCTTATCTTCAGTGGAGTACAACATACCTTAGGAATTCACCTTCAGTAGAGAGAAATATCAGAATGTTAAGAGATTTATACAATGAAAATGATACTGAATAAAAATTAAATATGGATGAAAATGAAATAATTACCCTTAATATGAAGCATTATTACACAATCATTATAACTCACTTACTAATTACCTATAATACTTCATCCTGTATACAGGGGCACAGAGGGGGTCTAATGCCTATCCCAAGAGACCTAGGGCACAAAGCGGGGAACAATCTGGATGGGGTGCCAGTCCATCGCAGTGCACACACATACACACACTCAAATGCTCAATCACCTCCTACAAGCAATTTGGGAATGTCAATTAACCTAATCTGCATGTCTTTGGACTCTGGTAAGAAATTGGAATACCAAGAGGAAACTCACAAAGCATAGGGAGAACATGCAAACTCCTTGCACACAGACCCGAGGTGGGAATGGAACACCATGCCATTTATCAGTGATTATCAGTCTCAATAAATTATGGTATAGTCGTGAGTACTGTGTATTATTATCTGACAAGGTGTGCAATCGGGACAAGTTGCAAAGGCTTTTGACAATGGTATGTAACAGTGGTTCAATAATTGAAAGTAATTAAAATTGGAAACAAAAGCAAGATAAAACATTTTTTAATGTCCTTACCTATAGCTCTTGGTAGAATACTATAAGATTCATTTAGCAATCTTAATATGTTGATTAGTAAATATGTGATCAGTATATATATATTTCTGAAATCTTCAACAGAATTGATGAGTTCGAGCTTTTGTGAATTTTACATAGATGTCTGTGTTGCATAGATGTGCTGCTGAATCTGTTCAAACCAACATACATAATTACAATTTTGGAAAAAAAAATAAAAGACCACTGCAAAATAATGTGTTTCTTATGTTGTTCTTTTTTGTCTTACAGGTGCATGTATTGGTAGGGTGATTTGTTTAATTTTTGTGAAGTGCTGACAATACTTCTCCTCAATTCAAAATATAACTATTGTTATTTATATTTAAAGGAAATGACATCACAACACAAAAATAATTCAAGATCATGCAGTATTTGCAGAGTTTTAATAACACAAATAAAACATAATGGCAATAACTTGTATGAAAATTGTGTTAATGCTTTGGCTAAATAACATTACGAAATCAGTATTTAGTGGAACAACCCCCGATTTGCAATTCCAGTGGAAACTCAGATTGAGAGTAAAGTGGTTTGAGAGTGTTTCGCAAGGCAACCAAAGATTTTTAATAAATTTTGACTTGAAAAATGAGCAAGTCTTGGTTTACGAGTACCAAGTATCATGTAGAATGCATGCACTTCTTGTTTTGACGCCGAGCGTCACGTGATCACAACTGAGCCAAAGGTTTTTCTCTCTTTTGCGCTGCGGAATTGTGGGTAATCGTCTCCCCTGCTGGGTCTTAGTGCGCATCTCTTACTGGTATAATCAAAAGAATCATCCAATCAACTGTGACCACGTGTGTGTGTGTAAAACATATTTTATTGTGTCTGTATGTGTGTGTACAGCGCATGTGTATTATAACACACGTGTGTGCACGCGTGTAAAGCAAAAGCAAGTCGCATTAGAGAAGTTAAAGATCCATTTTCTGTCTCTGTATCAGCCTGCTCTTTGTGTCTGCCACACACACACACACACACACACACACACACACACACACACACACAAACCCCTGCTTTTTGTAAAAGGTAAAGTGCAGGTTAATTTGTTTTATTTTTACTTCATATTTTGTGTTAATTATTTTTATGTATTTTTTGGGGGGCTGTGGAACGAATAATTTGAGTTTCCATTATTTCTTATGGAAAATTCGATTTGGTTTATGAGTGTTTTGAAATACGAGCCCACTTCCGGGACACTGTACAGCTTTTATGTGTTTTGGCATGTGCTCCACCTGTTTTTTATATTGCTGTTGGGTAACTTTATACCACTCTTTTTGCAAAAAAGCAAACAGCTTAGCTTTGCTTGATGGTTTGTGACCATCCATCTTCCTCTTTTCTGAAGTTTTTTGGAGTAAATTGCAGTGGTCTCTTTTTTTCCAGAGCTGTATATATAATAAGCACAGAAGTAGGGCATTACATTCTATTGCTAACATGTTCAATTAATAGAGAACAGTAAGTCATATAGTGTTTATGAGGTACAACAAGAAACCTGACTGTATAGTCTTCATTCTCAAATTAAAAGATATTTTTTTCATGTAGGCCACAGGGACCTAATTATGAAATCGCCCTATGATGTACATGATTCTCATGATATACAGAATTTCAGGAAAATCATAATCACCAATAAGAAGAAAAATATTACATAGGAATTTGTTCAATCTTGTTTACAATTCCTAGGTGAAATAGTACAGGGTTGAAGAGAGGTGAAGGTAGCAATTCTGCTATTTTCCTCTTTTAAGCAATGGTAGATTTCTAAAGCATAAGGGGTGCATTCAGTGCCATTGTCTAATGGTGTGTGAGTGCAGCAACCGAGAACAATGCTAACAGTTTATAAATAATTCACCAAGAAAAAAAGTAAATGTATATATTGATGCAATGTCCAGTGAAGGACATATTTGTTTGGCTATCAGACCATTAGAGCCATCACATACAGTAGCACTTATACTTAAGTGCAGAAATAAAAGAACGAGATGAAAGACAGAACATAAATGACATACAAAGAAATATAGGTGATAAATTAAATAAAAAATGGTGGCTCTGCTGTTGTATGGGAGTAATTATTTTGTATGATTTGTATTCACTTCTGCTATTAGAGGAAAGAGTCGCTACAAATGAATACAAAATTCTTCTTAATGATGGCCTATATCTTATAATAAACCATTAATTTTAGATGGATGTGGACTCTTCCAGCTTAGCAATGTCTCTATTTACAGGATACAAGGGCTCACTGAATGATTTGATAAAGATTACAAATAATTGAAATAATATACTGTGGCTCACCAAATCTCAACTTAATTAAGCACCTATAGGAGATTATGCAGTAACATGTTCAACAGCAATCTTCATTATACTACCAACTAATAGAATCTCTTTTAAAAAAACGGTACAGTTCAAGAATCTATGCTGAACACCAAAAAGGTGTCCTGGCAGCTTTGGGTGGTATGGCATGTTACTTATGTGGGTTTCCAGTTACATACCTAACCATACTGCCTCCTGCATCCAAATCCTGAGCAGTCACAGCTCCAATAATGGTGCCTGCTGGTGTGTCCTCATAAACATCCATTATGTAGGATGGTTTACTGAAGACAGGAGGCTCATCCACATCCATAACATTAATTTTGACGGTTGCAGTGTCCTTAAATGGACCAAAACTGTGAAACCGTGGGTCTAAGTGTGGATTTGATGCTTCAACTGTAAATGTATAAGCCTTTTTTGTCTCATAGTCCAGAGGCTGTGGAAGGAAGAAAACAGATTCATCAATAATCTATCTATCTATTCATTGTATTCTATTTAATCACAGTCATGGTCTATGATTAATCACAATTTTAAATACTCAGGTCTACTTGTATTATAAATGTTCAAGATTAGAATAAAGAAATGCATGATAAACTGCTTAAAGGAAACAGATCACTAAGTTTTATAATGTCTCAAACATTAACATTTACAGTAACAAATGTTATATTCAAATCTCTCAAATGGCACTGGTACTGCATGCAGTCATTCAGATCTTCACAATAATCAATTTCCTCAAAGCTAACAATGAATTTCAACACATTAAACAGGACGTTTTTTTTTAATAGTTATGGAAACTATAGTTAATTGGGTAAAAGAATGCGGTTTAATTAAGCCAATTTGTTAAGACCACTTGGTAAATAAATAACATTTAAATGCTTTCCACATATTTTTCTTACTCTGCCATGAGAGTTGTTATTTAATAAGAACGTGCATTTCAATGTTAGTGCCTGTCCTTTCAACAGCTTTCGCTGGATTGGCACCCTATCCAGGGTATACCCCCGCCTCGTGACCGAAGTTTTCTGGAACAGGCTCCAAGACCCCGGCGATCCTGTATACAGGATAAAGTGCTATAGACTGCATGAGTGGGTGGGTGAGTCAAAATTATAAGGCTGATAATGCAGTAAATTTAAGTTTTTATATTGGTTATAATATTGTTCATGGTTTTCAAAAATGTTAATTTAATTTTCTGTCAACTTCTTGCTGTCACTACTTCACCACAATTTCACTACAAAATATCAATACAGCATGAGCTATATTTTTTTTAAAACGCAAGCAAAATATTATAGTGCAGTGTAGGGACTGGCAGGCGCTCTCAAAGAGGGCCATTGGAGACGAAGAGACAGTTCACAACATCAGCAAATAAGGAAAGAAACGGTTACTATTCTCTAATTCACATGGAGCAGATCTGCAAGAAAACAACATCCTTGCACAAGTGAAAATTATCTCTCATCTCCACTCAAAACAGTGTAGAGCAGCACAAGTGTACCCTGCCATGTGCCCTAAGTTCCCTGGGATAGGCTCCAGGCCCCCCGTGACCCTGAATACAGAATTAAGCAGTATAGATGGCGAGTGAGTGAGTATGCCACTAGGGCAGATATAAAATCATATATGTGTGCGCATGTAGAATGTATGATGACTTTGTGTTATGTTCAACATGTGTATCATAAAGTTAGAGTATAATCAACCTGTACAGCCCTTGCTATAGATAAAGGTATGAATGGGTATGCACAGACCCGCACCGGGAGATTAAAAACGTAAGGTCCGAGCAGCCTCGGCACGTTTTTGAACATCACGCCTCTAAAGGAAGACAGCGGACACCTCTCTTTATCCGCTCTCAACCAACACCTGAACTTTGACTTCTGACTTGCGCCACCCAGCGATCGAAGACTCCATTCTCCTCGATAAGCAAAGAAACTTCAGCTTGAACTCCGACGCCGCGAGGGCTTTCCCGAAAGACGTCACCTCATCCCAGACCACCAACAAATCAGCAACGTCATGATTCTATTTGCTGAAGGCGAACCAACGAGAACAACCGTCACGTAGCGCAAGAAAAACAAACAAACCTTCATACCTTGCTGAAAGTGGTGCGCGATTCATAACTGAACCGTAAGCTAAAACCTAACGCTCTGCTCTTGTGATTTTTTGAGTTCTAGGAAATCGAAACAGAACTACACTAACTTTCACCCTCTGTTCATGTGTATTTATGTGTGTGTGTGAGTGATTAAATAGCGTAGTTTCATGTAACGTAGATTAGTTCAATAAATTCTTGCTTCTTTATAAAGAACTGTTGTCTTGGTAATGTATTTTATTTATATGTATTTTAAAGTTTAAACATTTTCCCAGATCTTACATTACCTTGCTTATAATTGCTAAATACTAGGTTCTGTGTTATCATCGGTGGCCACGTGATAAGCAGAACTGGTAAGATACACTAAATTGTGCTAAACACTGGACGGATAGCATAAAAGTGTATGCTAAAGTTTTATTTTAAGTTGAACAAATGACCCTGAATCGTTAAAGATTCGATTCATCTCTGACCCAGAGTTGTAACCCTACATATAATGGTGGAGAATAGATTTGATTGAGTGGAAATAGATTACAGACAGAGAAACAGAGTTGTGTTACTATCTGTGGTACTGTACTACAGCAAAACAGCGTGTGAATGAGTGAA
Source organism: Clarias macrocephalus (assembly GCA_011419295.1). Lineage (NCBI taxonomy): Eukaryota > Metazoa > Chordata > Actinopteri > Siluriformes > Clariidae > Clarias > Clarias macrocephalus. Next base: position 29,827 of record JAAGKR010002484.1, on the reverse strand, counting down.
ATACGACGCTATTTTTGTTAAAACTAAACTGCACTTCATAGGTAAGTTATCTGTGTATGTCCCATATTTAACTAATCTATGCGATTAAATCTCCCTGGTACCAAGCTTAGAGTAGCTAACTAAAGTCTCGATACCCCCTGGATTCGCTGAACCTAGTGAACTCGATGCGGTGCTCAGAGAGAGTGTCCAAATGCGTTATTTGGGAGAAGTGTCATCATACAGATGTAGCCATTCAAAACTACCGGGGTCGGGCAACCATCGTGTGAATGGCGTCTGGCTTCCGTGATCACCCCTCCCTCTCCTGCCAGAAAGGCGGGTCAGGATTTCGCAGTAAACTTGCCCATTGAAGCACTATTTTATTAATTTACCGACTGTCACCACTAGATGGCGATTTGTTCTCAAGAAGACGGTAACAGAAGCCAGCAATTTAGCTGCTAAGTAGCAGTTGTGTGATTTTAACCCTCCTCACCCCCGCCGGACTGACGCTAGCAAACTGCAATATGGAGATGAAGATGACAGTTTAATGGACTTTTTATTCAGGGGAAGTGTTGCCTTTTTTCATAAAAAATGTTTGGGTTAGTTTACAGTTTAGTTCCCAGGTTATTTATTTTTTTATCTGCCGTTTTTAAAATCACTGGCAGCTCAAGCAGTGGTCAAATGTGACTTTAGGTTTATTTTAGGACATCTGTTTACCAAGTCTGGAGTTACAGCTTACTGTCAGTGTCACAAACTAACAATGGCACTATATCCCTCAAAAAGATGCTAAAGCTTTAGAAATACTATTAACTTTACTATTACAGAGGCTACACTACCCGAGAAACTGATTAATATAGAGTTTTGTGAGCTCAGGGTATTTTTATAAGGAAAGTGTTTGTGCACTCTGAAAATGACTGAGAGAATCTGACTGAGTGTCCTCTGGATTTGGATAAATTTAGCATTTATTTATTTTTGGGTTTATCTGCAGGTTATTTCTGTGACTGGAATACAATGTCAGACAGTCCACGAGGGACACAACCTGGTTAGGTGTACCGGAGCTAGCGAGCTAAACACTTTTCTCCACTCTGGCCGAGACTTATACATGGTAGCACGGAACACTTAGTTAACCAAAGTTGGATAAAAACGCTGATTTTGATTTTGATTATGTATTTGACAGTTAGTAGGAGTATGTAAGCAGTAGGGCCGCTTCAATCCTCGGTAAGTTATAGTTTGGCTTCGGAGTTGCACTAATGCTTATATATAAGTGTTACATTGGTTAACTCATTTGTATGAAACCGCATTAAATAAATTCCTGTTAATTTAATGCAGACGTTAATACAGACATACAGTGGCTAACGCTAACAAAGTTCAACGGTTTATTTACATTCAGCACAGGCAATTTATTTACATTCCAGAATTCCTAAAACAGTATTTTACACTCAATCTGGTGGTATATAGGCTTATTAATTTTTTTTTTCATCAAATATAGATATTCTGTCAATGTTATTTATCTTTATAACCAGAGCTCTGCAGTGGAGGATTGACTCAGAGGTGATAGCTGGCCTTCTGGAGCCACTGGAGGACCATGAACGACTTGCAGACTACACATTGGGGAAACAAAAACTTAAACTGTTCCATCTTTGATAGTTTTTTAAAATAATAATAAAAATAAATATAATACAAAAAAATAGATAGGGATTGATAAGCAGCTGGTGTTATCCAGGTACTTTACTGACCTTTAAGCAAAATACAACTGCTATTCACCTGTTTTATACAAATAACTGGTTTAACTTTGGCTAGTTTTGGAAGAATAAAGTTTGTTACACCATGTTTGTATGTTTTAATTGTTGAGGTATTGTTAGGCCAATTTGTTTTGATAAAAAAATAAAAAACATTTACCCAAACGAACTACATCAATGGGCGAAAATAGGAAACAACATTGTTTTAAATAGTCAAAGAAACAAACAAGCCATAGTTTTTCTCAGTATAAATAAATGCTTTGGGTTTTAAGAACTACAGCAAAAGAACAAAGACAAACTTGTCTATGAGTAAGAGAGAGTGGAAGGTGAGAAACCCCAACAGAGAATGTACTGACTGTTACATTGTGCTAATTGCTCTGTGTTTCACACAGACATAGGGCAGGGGTAGCTCAGTGGTTAAGGCATTGGACTACGGTTCAGAAGATCCCAGGTTGCCACTGTTGGGCCCTTGAGCAAGGCCCTTAACCCTCAATTGCTCAGATGTAATGAGATAAAAAATGTAAGTCGCTCTGGATAAGGGCGTCTGCCAGATGCCTAGATGTAGATGTACATACCTATCCATCCACAAACACACACTCACATGTGGCACTTTAAAAGTTTTGTCTGTACTTTTTGTCCTTAATTGAAATGCATCAATACAATAATAATTTACATGATAACACGAGTGCAGAAGGATCTGAAGAGGCTCGTCTCTGTTACACCAAGACTTTGATACGTTCACAGTAAATTCGTTATAGACATTGTTTATTTTGCTGAACAGGGCGTAGTTGATGTTATTGAACAATATTTAAAAAACAGTACAAACATAGTGTGTGGGGGTTGAAAGATTTCCCACTGTGCTACTCCATTGTTTTTCACTATCATTCTTAGTATGTTATGAAGTCCGGTGATTAAAATGGAATGTGTGTGTGTAACCCCCCAGCCTACGTGAAGAATACTTCATTTACAAGACAAAAGACGGTGAGAAGTGTGAATGCACACAACACTGTCTGCTTTCCTCTGTGGTGTGTGTGTTTGTGCTTTAGGTTCTTTGGGGTGCATTCCTACAGTAAATTCAATCTGTCTGAATCTGTATAAACGCCAGGTTGGGAAAATCATGTTTGAGAAAACGACACATTCTGTATGCAAAGTTAAGCTTGGAAGCAAAACTCAGAGTTTTGACCCTCCTCATGGTCACTCTGATCATTTTGATTCATGCATATTTTATCACACATTTCATTCTCATTTCTCTAATTGTCTTTTAATTCTGTAAAGCTGCTTTGCGATAGTAACTGCTGTTAAAAACGATATTTAAATAAATCCGATATTACTAAAGGGGCAGTGGCGGCTCACATGGCTAAGGCACTGAGTTACTGATTGGAAGATCGGCGGTTCGATTCCCAGCTAAGCCAGGCTGCCATTGTTGGTCCCTTGAGCAAGGCCCTTAACCCTAACTCCTCCAGGGGCGCTGTACCATGACTGACCCTGCGTTCTGACCCCAGTTACACTGGGATATGCGAAGAAGGAATTTCACTGTGCTGTAATGTATATGTGACAAAATAAAGGCTTTACTTTACTTACTTACAAATCCTGGAGCGTGAGTGTGCGTGCGTGTGTGAGAGAGAGATCTCCTCTATGACACAAATAGCCTACAATAAACAATTTGTGCGTTATTAGATTAATATAACTGATCAGTTTCTGTAACACGCAGTGTAACACCATAGGAGCGTTATATGAATAAAAAATTTGTATATATTTTAATGTTCAAATAAAATGTGATTTCATGTATCAGATTACAGCGTTGGCTGATTTTGTGATTGAGACCCATGGGTCTTATTAGTAGTAGTAAGCCAGGCTTTAGTAACCTTGGACAAATCACAATATAAGCTCCCTCTCTCACACACATACACGCGCACACACACACACACACACACACACACACACACACACACTGTACACGCACACACACACACACACACACACACACACACACACACACACACACACACAAAAACAAATTACATTAATTAATTTACATTACAACAATTATTATTAGCAGTGGTAGTAGTAGTAATCCACAATATAAGCTCTCTCTCCCTTTCACACACAGCACATGAAACTGCGCAAAACCAAATAATGAAGAAAAAAAAAAGGGCAAAAATATAAGCAGTAAAAGATAATGTAGTATACTGTAGGTGATCCCTGTCCTGCGATAACAGATGCTAAACCACTGGAACTTTTTAGTTGTTTTAGTGTTGTTTTCAAGTGTGAATTTTATTTGGTTTCAATCTGTCTCTGCTGCCGTATCTATTCACAGTTGTGATAAGTGATTAATGCCCCATCATATTTTTGATGGGGGAACGTTATCCATGGTTAAATGACAAAAAGAAATACTTATCCGTATGGGCGGATATTTTTTCCAGAGATTATGCGCCATTAATCGCTTTTATTATGCCAATTTTTGACTATCAGCGAAAAACATCAGCGAAAACATCAAAAATATAACTAAAACAAACCCAAGAAGAAGTCACTTTGAGCTTTACTTTGCAGCAAAATATTATCTACCGGTGTATTAAACAGACCTAAATAAAATACACTGTAATGTAAAATAGTGCAACTGCCTGCCGAACACCAAATTCAAAACCAGTCACAGAAGCACTTTTTTCAGCAAGAAAAAGAAGCACTTTTTTCAGCACCTGTTAACATTTTGTGTGTGTTTGTGTGTGTGTGTGTGTGTGTGTGTGTGTGTGTGTGTGTGTGTGTGTGTGTGTGTGTTTTTATCCTTAATTGCTTCTAAGTCATCTGGAATCGTCTCTGAACTATCCATGCTATTTTATATACAGCTACAAAGCCAACTAGCTCCTAACACAAGGCTGAATTCCAAATTGCTTCCCAACTATTTACCAAGGGCACTGCTTATTGTGTGGAGCAAGGGATTGTACTCTCTATTCATCTAATGCTATTTGGGATTCAACCCAGGAACACGATAAATAACAGACGTATTATGTAACGGTCAATGTGCCACCTGGCGGGATTATACAGCATTGCAACCATCTTATTAGAAAGCACATTGGGGGCGTTTATGGGGCACATGGGGGGCGTTACTGACTTCTCGCATCGTTAACTGCGTCATTGTGGGGGATCATGTTCCATGCACGGACAATACAAGGAACTGTGACGGATAGTGCAAGGTCCTTTCACAGAACAGCCGGCTGTTTTAAATGGCTTCATCTGTACTTGGGTACAATTCCTAATTTGGAATTCAAGTTGCATTTGCAATCAAGTTCATGTCTGCCTACTAGGTCTTATTTCCTTCTGTTTAGTTTAACTGAGTGAGCCTAAACCTCCGTTATGCCGGGTTGTTGATAGTGTTTGCCCTAGTACCCGGCTGGTGCAGTGACGGTTGTCCTCACAGGGAGTGACCATGCTCACCCGGATATCACTGCGAAGAATCTCTCCCCCACTCCCTCCCACATTGCTTCCTCACTCCACAACCCACCCAATTTCCACGTCTGACCTGCCCGATTCCTCTGACATCCACTGACTTCTCGATGTCAAGCACATGTTGCTTATCAAACATGCCGTTCTCACATATGTCCCTGAGCCCCTCACTATGCCAAAGCTCGTGGTCCCCTCATGACCAAAGGGGGGTGATGCTAACATACGCCCACGATGCATCATGTGCCAGATACCATGGTGCCAAAGCCACCTATGAAATGCTTAAACAGGTCGCATATTGGTCTGATATGCAGCAAGATGTGGCAGTAATAGGGTGCTTGGTGTATTGCTAGTCAATCAGCAATCAGCAAAGCCCAATCACCGAGCACCAATGCAATGGAAAGGAATCAGCCTTCCATGGTCAGACCTGCAAATTGATTGGGTAGGACCTCTGCCAAGATCAACACGTGGTAACAAATACTTCCTCACTGTGGACTGTGAATTTACAAAATGGGTAGAATGTCTCCCAGCTCCCAATGACACAGCAAAGCCAACCGCCTACTTGTTGATGAACCACATTTTCTCAAGATGTGGACTGCCTCTAAGGGTCAACTCTGAAGTGTGGAAACCCCTAGACATATAAGCTCAGCTTCACAAGCTACAGCTAAGTCAACTCTCCATCAAAGAAATTCCTACCTCACTGGACAGGCCCCCACGAGATTGTGGACGAACTCTCACCTGTCGCCTACTGAATAAGAATCAAACAAGGGTGCAGTGAGCCAGTCCTCCGATGGGTCCACCGAAATCAAATAAAGAGACATTCCGACTATCACCAGAAGAAAAGGGGGGAAAAGAGCGAGTCCACTGACACAGACCTCTTCACTTCACCACACTGACATAATCTATACCCAGCTAGAAAATTTTATGTATTCAATGACAAATCCAATTTGTGACTCAAATGTGCTAAAAAAAAAAAAAAAAACCCTGCACAAAATAATCCCTGTTCAAAAAAGTTTGTGATAGCTCTTGCTTCACTCATTCAACCAAAACAGTTTTGACATGTACATATTTTGCCATTTGGATTTGTCATTTATCTCCTTGTGTAATTTAACCAAACATATACATGTAGGTCAGAGACAAATGCTTCTATTTTGCATTTAATTAAATAACATTTATACATTCTAGAATAATCTAACCTTTTTATTAATATTTTGATTGAATTTCAGATTTTCTTAATATTTGCTCTTAATGGAATTACATATTTAAAAAATCTTGACCTTTTGTGCAAAGAATTTAACATGGTCAATATTGAACTTTTGCATACATTTAAATAGGGAACCAGGACTTAAAGCAGAATCATGAATGTGTATAAATATTCAAGATATTGATTTTTTTTGTTTTAAGTACTTATAAAAATGCTATGTCTTCTGATTCCAGATTCCAAATGCAGTCTAGTATTTTAATAGTACAGGCTACTTATGTGTTTGTCCTATTATGATCCTCCTTAATTGATGGAATGGAACCTCCATGCTTCAGCATCCGCTGTCCCCGCTCTGTGATTTTACATGACATTATTTTCTGTCGTTCCCAATCGCTTGCACTTTTTTATAATACCACTAACAGTTGACTGTGGAATACTTAGTAGCAAGGAAATTTCACAACTGAACTTATTGCACAGGTGGCATCCTATCATGGTACTGCGCTGGAATTTACTGAGCTCCTGGGAGTGACCCATGTTTCTTAAATGTTTGTAGAAGCGGTCTGCATGCATAGGTGCTCGATTTTATACACCTGTAAGCATGGAAGTGATTAGAACAAATGAATTAAATTATTTAGATAGGTGAGTTAAAATGTCTGGCAATATAGTGCATATTTTAGGAATAAAAATTATATGGTGAATTTATTATGAAATTAACAGAAATGATCAAACCACAGACATTTTAGGTGAAACCATTTCTATTATGCATAACACTTACAAATTTGCATTGCTGTAGATTCGAATGGGGGTCGAATTGGAGTATAAACAAAAAAGGAACCAATTTAACTCATAGGGATCAGCCACATGTAAACAAAAGATTTTGTGGTAATATAAAAACTTGCTCAGACTTTTACCTATTTTTCATTCTCGTGCGCTTAGTTCTAAAAACTGCTAAGTTGGTGTGTGAACAGAATGAATTTTCTCTCATTTATCAGATGAACTATATTCCAATAAGCCACAACATATTTCTGAAGTGGTGATGGGGTGCCTTAAGGAGAAACTGGGAAATCAATATGCTGTGGCGATGGTAATGGGAACGGAGGGAGAAAGATCCTCCATTCTGCTAATGTCCACTCTTCAGCAGTGGACGTGAAGCTGATTACATATCAGAAGAATCTGTCGAGTTATCAAGGACTGTCAAGTGCACCATTGCTCTTTTATCATGTGCTGCTGCACATATTATAGCAATAACCCCAGTTAATAATTTGGATATCTATATACAGAGATATGCAGATAGAGAGCAATATACATACAGTATAATTTAACAGGTGAACTCAACACATTTAACAGGACTGGATTCTGTTTATTAAAACCTCATTCAACCATAGGAAGAAAATAAAGAACAGTTGAATTGTAGCACATTATCTTCCTTATTAAACCTTGATATTCTTCTAACTGACATGTTTTTTGACAATTCTCCAGTTAATAATTTTAAGCTTCTGTGTACTCAGTAGGTGTAGCTGATTTCTGAGGTGTAAGTCAAGTAAGTCAAGTTGTGTTATTTACTGTGCCTCCTTAAACATGTACAAATCTAGCTCTAAGTATCATCATTGTTGCGCAGATAAGCCAGAGAAATAATAATTTGGAATCCTATGCTTTTAGTGTCTCATACACTGTGACACTAAGAAAAATACAACATAGTGAATAATTGACTCTTGAAAAGAGTGGAAAAGAGCTCTTTCATTGTTTATGTATTTATGTATAAAAAAAAAAATAGGCAGAGAGCATAAGAGCATGTGAGAGATGGTGAGAGAGAGACTGCTCAATCTTTACCAAAGTGAGACACTTTGGATTCAGGACTTCACACTTTAAACGTCTTTGATATGATAATGTGATCTCTCTTTGCACCCGGTTTAGAAGCCAGAAAATAAATTCACCAGCTCTTGATCCATCCCACCAACATTAGCTTTGGAAATTGAATAGTTGTGTATGCAAGGCCTAAATCAAAGAATCATATAGTTACATATATTTTTATTGATAAATATTTTTTGTTCCTGCCAACTGCCACAAATATGAGATAATAATACATTTTATAGTCAACAATATAGTTAACCTAATTTCAGGTTAATAATCAAACAAATCTGTGACTGACAGACAGACAATTTTTTTACCCACAATCTAACATTGATCTGGTCTATGTGCATTTCATCCTATTGTAGACTTTCCCTATTCCCTATTGCAGTGCATGTTGGTGTTTATTGAATGTCATGTCTCTTTAGGTGTTAACAATAATATTATGTCAATTCGTTATACTAAATATGTATTATATATAGAGGAGAGCTTTTATAACATGCCACTTTAACAGTACTACTCAACAGTGATTTTAACAAGAAATGTGGTTGGAGAAAAATTATGGCCGGAGATTACTTAACTGCTTGGTGAAATTGCATGGTAGCATTCAACATTAGAAAAAATAACAGTATTTCCATATACACACAATGAGACAAGATTATTCAGAACTAGGACTAAACCACTGTGTGGCCATAAGAAAACCACTTGTTAGTGAGTCTAATCAGAAAAAAGACTTGAAATTCATAGGGAGATTAAGATTGGATTTTGATAGGGGAAAAGGTCAGGTGGTGTAATGATTTGAGATTGACCATTTTCCTAAGTGATTTGCACAGCAAGGTAAGAAGGAAAGCACATGAAGTGATGTACCCATCAAGCATAGTGGTAATTGTACGAGCATCTGAAAGCAGTGTTATGATCTGGTGTTGCTTGAGTTAGTCTGATGTCAGCCCTGGCCAGTCAGTAAATTCAGATCATTAGCTGACTTTATTTTTTTTCTTCCATATAACATTTCTGAGCCTTGATCTGACCAACTCTAGACTCATTAGCTCACACAACCTTACTCCATTGCTCCAAAGTCCAATCTTTATACTTCCTAGCAAATTCAAGCCCCTAATGAGTCTCACTAACAAGTGGTTGTCTTATGGCCTTGCATTAGGTAATCCCAATCTTATATTGTGTGCATATGATAGATAGATCACTTTGTCTGTCTTGCAATAATGCATCTTTCATAACTACATGAAAATAATACATGTAGTTATCTTTCATAACTACATGTATTATTATTAAATCATAATGAGTAGAGTTACTGTAAGTGAAAACTTATTTTTGTCATCTACTTGCCACAGGATGTCTATTAGTCTTTTCCTCTGGTGTAGTTCTCATGTCATTTGGCTGTTTTCTTTACAAGACTGCTCACACCATGGAGACTCATCTGCTTCTCCCTGGTGTTGGCATCTTTTAGAAGCCAAAAATAAATAAATAAATAAATAAATAAAGGCTGCTGCATTTTTTATATGGCCTAGATATTTGTGTTGAGTGCACTATTACAATAGCTTAAATGCATTTCAGTCTTTCTCTTTCTTCCCTTTGCTTTCTTTCTTCTTACTTTCTCTCTTGAGTGGATGAACAAATGGATTAAAAACAAGCACAAGGATTCAGTAAGTGGAAGCACACACAGCTTCCTATGGCTGTCCCTAGGGCATCACTGGCATCTTTGTTGCAATACTTTGTGTGGGTAGCATATGCTCGTGTCTGCTATCTCAAACACCTGAAATAAATGATGGAGCTCAGGCTCATGCTTTTTGTTGTTGGGCTAGGGAACTGTCAATTTCATTGTGCCCTTTTTTGCTATTGGGCTAGAGAAGTGTTGTTTGTTAAGATTTAATAGCATGTCATAATAAATGATAATGCCACTCTAATACAAACTAAAAACATGGGTTTACTGTAACATTTGTAATGGGCTCCAAAATGTTAGTGGTAATTTTTGCTTAGTTGTGCACTTTGTTTGTTTGTTTTTAAAGCAGTACATATGATAGATTGACTTTAATAAGGGAAGAAATTATGGTGTTGGTTTTTTGTCTGGAGTGGTAGTACATATTGTGCTACCTTATTATAGCAATAGGCATACTAAATACACAATTGTTATTTCAAAAAATGTGTTAAATAGTGATTTAGCGACTTGGTTGTGCAGTCAAATGTGTAATTACTCCTACATTGTCGATGTGTCAAAACATGTACAAACGCTTACTTTCATTGTTCAAGCTTTTATCGCTTTGAGACTTAAAATATCTCCTTTCAGAATCCATGCCCTCATATTCCATTTTGCACCTACACCCCCTGCTGTTCTTTTAAGATATTCAAAGTAAAATATCAGAGTGCAATCTCACACCTTCTCTCATTGTTTTGCATAAACATTAGTCTTCTACATTCGTGCTCATGTTTTTTTCAGCATAAATCTCTTACTCCTGCCATGTTCAGACTATTAGCCTATTGTGCTTTGAACTTTTTTTGTTTGCTTGTTTGTTTAAGCTTTTTGGATTTGTTACTTTAAACATAAGCAGGATCTAAAGCTGAGGTTTTAGTGTTAATTATGAAAAGGTATTACTGCGCTAAACATTTGTGCCAAAGTGGCATCCCCCATAGGTGGCATTGTTTACACTTGAAATAATTCTATAAAGGAGCATTAGACACCAGTATAAAGCATTTAAATTATGATCCAAGTGGTCTCAACTGTTTCCAGTATAAAGCATTTAAATTATGATCCAAGTGGTCTCAACCATTTCTTGTCATGCCTGTGCCCATCGTGATGTCGTTTAGTCATCTGCTATGCACTAAAGGATATAACTCATCAAGGCGAGGATGGCTGCTAGCAGTTAACATGCTCTCTAGAGATTTACAGTTCAAACAGGAAATTAATGACATTTTTAATGGAAGAATGGAATGTCCCACAGTGGCTATGGCATGGAGAAAGCTCAAATGATGGTTTAGATGATGGCCATTAGTATAAGAGGGTTATTTGCCCACTACTTTGAAAAGTAAAATTAGAGTTTGAGACAGTTTTAAAGATGGGAGACAAAATCATAGACTTCCATTGTGCTCTACTACAAAATCTACCGGTCTAAATTAAAATATTGAACTAAATTTAATTGGAGTTAATGGTGGTTGAAAATTTATGCTAAATAACTGAACATAATAATATGTTTTTGCTAACAGAGAGAGAGAGAGAGAGAGAGAGAGAGAGAGAGAGAGAGATACTTGCAGCTTATATATTACTTGTACTAAACAGTGGGAGGAAAAAATGATTCATTTTTGATGACTAATCATTGTCTGACCCACTTTTGGGGATTTGGGAATATTGTATTGTTGGTCTATGGAGAATAATGCTGCTTAGTCTGCACTGCATTGTTCCTGCAGCATTTCCATTTGACTTCTATGCTGAACATCTCGTAGAAGTGTACAGTAGGGTATAAAATGTGCTCCCTGCTCCCTACGAAGATCCCTTGTTCAAGCCTGAGACTATGCAATGTGTTTTCCTGATATATGCATGGGCTAAATCAAAGTCATTTCCTTTGCTTGTAAGTCCCAAAAAATTTTCATTAAGTTTATTTTATGCATATGCTCCTTATCCACTGCAACCCTGACCAAGTTAAAGCAGTTTCTGAACATGACTGAATAAATGTCCACATACAAAAATATACATACAGTACTGTGCAAAAATCATGAGAGGATGGTCCATGACTTTTGCACAGTACTGTATGTATATTTTTGTATGTGTACATTTATTCACTCATGTTCAGGAACTGCTGTATCATTTCATCATATTTAGCTTCCAAAGAGACAGATTTTTTATGTTAAAATAGATTTCCTATTTTAACATAGGCTTAAGGAATCGTTCTCCTGGCTTCCTGAAGGCCTTTTTTGGCTCTTATTATTAGCAAATTTTTGGTTCTCATTTTCACTCCGGTCCATGTACCGGACCAGTTTCAGAGAAATGTTCCTTTTTTGTTAAGCCGACCTATGAATAATTCAAGCATAAAAAGCATCTAACCCAAGGCATGAACCAGAAAAAAACAGGAGCAGATTATCAACTGACAGATGATCAACTGGTGGTTAGTATACTGGTAATGCTGAAAGCTGAGTGGCTGGAACAGATAAAAGGGTTAAATGAGATTGCTACTAAGGTTGTTACATAAATAACCATTTTTTTCAATTGTATCTTTAGGTTCTTTGCGGCCTGCACAGTAAAACCTTTGTTTCCATGTCATTAATTTAACCTACATAATATAATTTAATATGAAGAAATTGCACAGTACCATACATGTTTCTTAAGCCAGCCATACATGATACAGTGGAACCTTGGATTACGAACATAATTAGTTCCAGAAGCTGGCTCATATATCAAAACACACAAATGAGTGCAGACTAAAGGAATCACTGTTATAAAGTAAAAATAAAACAAATTAACCTGCACTTAACCTTTGAAAAGAATTGTGGCAGAGCACTGGCAAAGTGCACTGCCGGCTGAAACACACACACACACAGAAAATCTTTAAGAATCTTTAACCTCTCTAATGAGACTTTCTCCAGTCATTACACGCGCTGTATACACACGATTACAGACACAAAATAAAAGATGTTTTGCGCACACACTGGTGATCACAGTGTTATAGTAAACAGTGCAGGCATGCACAGGTGTTGATTATACCATTAAGAAACGCGCACTAAGACCCAGCAGGGAAAAAGATTACCCACAATTCCACAGCGCAAGAAAGAGAAAAACCATTGGGTTAGTTGTGATCACGTGACGCTCGGCGTCAAAACAAGAAGCACATGCATGATACATGATACTCAGTATTCGTAAACCAAGACTTGTTCGTTTTCTAAGTCAAAATTTATTACAAATCTTTGCTCGTCTTGCGGAACACTCGCAAACCGTGTTACTCGCAATCCGAGTTTCCACTGTACATCCACTGAAATAATAAAAATAAAACATGTATACTATCCAAGCAACACATCCAACAAGCCGAGAAGAATGCTGCCTTATATTTCACAATGAGCTTGCAACCCAGCAATAACTGACAATATAAAAAATCTGAAATAAATGTGATTTTAATTGTCATTACAGTATATAAAACGTGTGTGCTCGTGCATGCATGTGGTAGTTATCATTGCCTTGTGGTTTTTGCAGCTTATACATTCAAGGTGCACTTGGATTATAATAACTAATTATTAATTAATTAATAATTAATAAGTTATTCTGCAACATGCATAGTTAGATACTGTTTTTGTTCTAATATTTAGAGTTCTATCTCTAAGGCCCATATATTTTTCAGGGTCAGTGACTTGCATGGCTGTATCACATTTAAAAGGAAGTCCAATGACGCTCAGCTAGCACTGACTAATTATTGGTCTTTTTGAATCCAATTCCACGGCTCTTGCCTCCTAGTTAAAGTCCATTCAGTTGTAAAATCTAATTTTAAAAATTCTGATCCTAGTTTACTTGGAAGGCTTACTGTGTATGAATTTATAAATTTATAATTACACACATGCACACACATCTCTCTGACCTGTTCATGTTTGCTCTGATTTCAATCTAATATAAGAATGAATGTCCTTTTTAGTCATATTCATAAATCATAGAGAAATACAGTGGAACCTTGGATTATGAACATAATTCGTTCTTATTTGTTCCACAGCCCCCCCAAAATACATAAAAATAATTAATACAAAATATAAAGTAAAAATAAAACAAATTAACCTGCACTTTACCTTTAAAAAAAAGTTAAAGTAAATCAAGACACACAAGCACACACAACGGAAACACTGTTTTATCGGGAAAATAAACAAGAAATCTCTCTAATGACACTTGAATGAGTGCACACTAATGGAATCACTGCTGTAAAGTAAAAATAAAACAAATGAACCTGCACTTTATCTTTGAAAAGAATAATGACAGAGCAGTGTTTCTGTGTAGAACAGAGTGTGTGTGTGTGTGTGTGTGTGTGTGTGTGTGTGTGTGTGTGTGTGAGTGAAGGGGAGAGGAGGAGGAGTGTGTGTGTGAAGGCGAGAGAAGGAGGGGTGTGTGTGAAGGAGCACAGTGTACAATGACGCCTGCGCACGCAAAGTGCCCGCTGACACAGAGATAGAGAAAATAGAGACTTGCTTTTGCTTTACATGTGTGTTATAATAAATAGTACTCTTGCGCTATACAAATGCATACAAACACAAAATAAAATGTTTTACACGGATGTTGATTATACCAATGAGAGACGCGCACTAAGACTGAGCAGAGGGGAGGATTACCCACAATTCCGCAGCGCAAGAGAAAGAAAAACCATTGGCTCAGTTGTGATTACGTGACGCTCGCCATCAAAACAAGAAACGCATGTGTGCTACATGATACGTAACCCAAGACTTGCTCGTTTTTCAAATCCAAATTTTATTTTAAAAATTTTACTTGCAAATTGGGTTACTCGCTATCCAAGGTTCCACTGTTTTACATCCAGGTACACAATACCAGTATGTGTCATCCAACATGCTTTAAACAGTGGAAAATGAAACATTTTTAAGAGGTAGACAAATAAAAAGAAAATATGATTTTTTTTATGGCTTGAAGCAACTGGAGAAAATAAGACATAGCACTGGAGTTTAAAATTGACAATAATCTGTCTGCTTTTTACTTTTAGATAAAGGTTCCTTGTGGATGACTGCTGTTTATGCTATATTTTCCCGGCTTTATTTTTTTCTCATCTTCCTTGTGATTTTTTATAGCTTGTATTGACAAATTGAACTTGATATCACTTGCAAAGAATTTTATTATTTGATGGATTTAATAACAGGAAGATATGCCCAATGTAGTGAGCTCTGTGTGTATGTGTGTAAGAGAGAGAGAGAGAGAGAGATGAATATTCTTGATATTTTTTGAGTTGTGTGACACAAAAAACTTTAATTAACCAACATTTTATCATATTGTTCATTAGAAAAATAATAATTATATATTTCTTTTATTAATATTTAATTTAAGCCCTTTAACTGATTTGAGATAAAGCAGGACAAGGTTTGTTCTATGTACATATAAAAAAAAATCATGTGTCAACATATTTAAATTAAGGGCAGGGTTTTCGCTTCTGTAAAATATGTTTAAAAAAACGTTAAACATAAATAAATAATGGTAAACGTTGGTATGTTTAGTATGTTAACTTCAATAAATAGACTCGAGCACATTTACGAACTTTATTTATTGTAGTAAAATAGACATAATAATAATATAAAAAAGCTGGAACCAGGAAGGACAGACCAAGTATACAGTCATGGGAAATAGAAAGTACACCCTCTAAGAATTTTAAATTTTGTTTATGATAACCAAATTTTGTTAACCAAAACATTATGTGTTGGTTATAGAACGGTTAAAGAACCATTATATACATATATCCTTTATACACAGAACATATTATATATAAGTTCAAGCCTTGGTTTACGAGCATAATTAATTCCAGAAGCATGCTTGTAATGCAAAACGCTGTCACACCAGTGCCACCTCAGTCCCGGGGAATAAGATCTGGCTCGCCAGATTACTGAGCCGGCGCTTTGTCTCCCCCTAGTGTGTCTACATGTTTACATGTTTCACTTCAGCACCAAATTAAGTTCACCTGTGTCTCTCCTGTGTGTCACCCTATTTATTCATATTCATATTAAGCAAGGCTCTTTACCCTGTCTGCTCCAGGGGCGCCGTAAAAATGGCTGACCCTGCACTCTGACCCTAGCCTACTAACAAGAAGCTGGAATATGTGAAGAATAAAGAATTTCACTGTGCAGTAAAAAATGTGACGAATAAAGGCTTAGAATAATAAAAAAATTATTCCAGCGGAACCCGTAGCCCCTTGTCTGTTCACTTGTCTCCAACTTGTTTGTTCCTTCTCAACCCCAAGACTGAGCAGTGTCTGCAGGACGGGGCTAAGTTCAGTTTGGAAGACCCAAATCTAGGTCAAGGTCAAGGCTGAGAAGCTCTCAGCCTTTTTTCAGTTCAGCCACCTTTTTGAGTAGTTTGTTTTCCTTGTGTTTTGACCCAACACACCGGCCTGCAGACCCAGCCAGGGGATTCTTCGCTTAAGTCATTTTCATTATAGTTTTGTTTGTTTTTGGACACTTGTTTTTCGCACTAAATAAACCATTCATTTTGTTCACCCTGCATCTGCATCCGGTCTCTGTAGCGGGAGCTTCTCTGCCAGCTCTTGTGGACACAGGGAGTGCAGTTATGCTAGCTCGACCCTCTGGCCCAGACTAAATCCCACAAGAAGAACCAGAGGAAAAAAATTTCAAAGAATCCCACCAGCATCAACGCAAACTGCCCCAGAACCCCGCTTGGCTAGCCCAGGCCATCAACAAAGATGCAGATGCCGAAACTGAAGGTGAGCCTTCTCTCATTGCTAATCCCTTGCTTTCTTTGCCCCAATAGGTAAAACAAAATGGGAATTTTGCACAAGTGCATAAAGAGGACGAACATTTAAAACACTGTTAGAGTCAGGTGTACAAAGTGGAAGGAGCAGTACAAAACCCATGAAGTAAGCCAATTTCTAATTTCACTGACCGGGACTCAAAGCATAGGTAAAAAAAATTGTCAAAGATGCCCTGAGTGTCAGAAAACCGAGCCTTAAAAAAGCCTGCTCCCGCTACTCTCATTCCATTACCTGTTATCAGGATCCCATTCGAGCGAATAGGGATTGATTTGGTCTGGCCTCTTCCCAAGTCTACTAAGGGCCATGAGTACAGGCTGGTTATCGTAGATTACAACACTCGATACCCTGAGGCAGTTCCAGTACGAAAGGCCACCTCGAAGAACATTGCAAAGGAGCTGGTACTCTTCTTCAGTGGCATGGGCTTACTCAAAGAGCTCCTCACAGATCAAGATACTTTCATTTTCAAACTGTTATCAGATGTATGCCGACTGTTGCAGGTCAAACAGATCTGCACCTCAGTAATACCATCCTCAGCCTGACGGCCTGGTAGAGCGTTTTAACCAGACACTAAAGAGGATGTTACGATTCGTTCTTGATGAGAGTGGACAGAACTCGGATCAACTTCTCCCATACAGATGGTACTCAAGCGGTATACTGGTTTTTACGGCTGCGCCTTACGGCGACAGCATTTGGGTTTGTGCATTTACTGGCTTTTAGCACTGAGGGGCGCTATATAAATACCGACCAACACCCCAGGCCTTAGTTCATTCTCTCAAGGATTCATGAGCCGCAACTCCTTTAGAGCCGCATGTAGTAGCGGATAAAATCAAGTGAAACACTGTAATTAAACTAATACATAAATCACAGTACTAAAATTACAATACAAATTTAGAATTTAAATTAAATTAAATCTTATTAGAATTAAGTTTAAGCAAAGTAAGTCAGTGTTCTTTAAATTTGTAGTAGATTTATTACCGGAAATAAATGAAACTAAATGACCATAAAATTCAAATATTGTCAGGACGTTTGTCATGTGCGTCTAGCTGGTGGTTCTAGCTAGACCGGCTGATGGTGTTGCCGTGGGCATATATTATTGGCATGGATGCAGAGGGGTGTCACAGAAAGTATTTTTATTAATAAAACTCAAAACAGACATGACCAAACAAAGGAACCAAAATAACAAACGTAAACTAAAACTAGGGCTCAGGAAAGACATAGGGGACGGCGCGCTAACACAGGGGACGGCGCGCTAACACAGGGGACGGCGCGCTAACACAGGGGACGGCGCGCTAACACAGGGGACGGCGCGCTAACACAGGGGACTGACACAAGGACTAGGGATTAACAGGGGACTGAGGATGAGGAAACATGGAGCTGGAGCTAACTAAGGACACATAGGGGAACTAGGGACAGAGACTGGACAGGACCAGGGGCACAGAGACTAGACAGGACCAGGCGCACAGAGACTAGACAGGACCAGGGGCACAGAGACTAGACAGGACCAGGGGCACAGAGACTAGACTGGTTAGTTGGGTTAGTAGCTACAAGGAATATGGAGACACAGGATGCTGACCTAACCGGGTTAGTATCTAATGGGGTTAGTACTAACCTAAAAAGGAAACAGGAGACAAGAAAGGCACACATGAGGCTATTCCAAGCTAGCGGCTAACCTACTAGTGACCAGAACCACTAGCAGTCAATCCCACTAGGGGCTAGCCTACTGGAGGCTAACCCTACTAGGAGCTAACCCTACTAGCCGTCAAGGCCTACTAGTGGCTAACCCTGCTAACAGCTAAGGCCTCATGTGGCTACACATACAAGGAAAGACACAGAACAGTACTTACACAGTACACAGGAGGAGACACAGCCTAGCTAAACATGAAACAGGACAGCTCCATGAATCCAGTAACACAAGGAGTATAAAGAAAACTAAACTAGAGCCCTCTTGAACACAGGTTACAAAACAAACTTAAAGAAACAAAAAGGAATGCCCACATGACTGTATAGGGTATAAACAAACAATCAACAACAAATAAACGACATACAAATAATGCTCGACCCAGTTTCCCAGAACAAACAGCTATTTATAGAAACTTTAACGAGCAACCTCAGTTCAGGTGAGCACTCATCACCTGACTGAGGTGCCTTCTGGGAAACTGAGTCGACCCACAAAAACTACAGACAGACAGAAACCTCTAGAGGTCACTAACAACGTTCTACTAAGTCAGAAGATGTCAATATTTTTTTGCGCTATTATAAGAATTAAATGCAGTAGACTGTTATGATCATCATAATGTTCTTTAATAAATAACGAAAACGTTTTAACAAATTACATTTTTACTTCCCAGTAAACGGGGGTGCCGTTGCGCTGTACCACTGCTGCCAAAATCTTATAAAATACAAGTGAAACATGAAACAAATTTTCAACTACAGTACAAATTTAGAATTATAGTTAAATATAGGCTTTTCTTATTTGCATCAAATTTAAGCAAAGTAAATGTTAACACAGTGAGCTTTTATATTTTATCATGTGTAACACTCGCGTAGCCACAAAACTCTGGGTGTGCATCAGAAAAAGTGGCTGTGCCACAGGTGTTGTCAGATTAATGTGCAAAAACTATATAATAAAACTATATAATCTACATAGCCTTTATAAGTCTACTTTTATTTAAGTGCACTCACAATGATGAATAAACTATATTATTTTTGTAAAATAATGAAAGCAAACAGGGATACAGCACTCTTCTGTATCGGTTTCGGCGAACTTGAGCACGTCAGAAAATGAACCGAAACTCTGTGTATACTTGCCTCACAGACGTGAAAAATTTACTTATGGAAAGTGAAATATGCTTTTACATAAACTAATTTATCAATCAATTATTAAAATGGCCAGAGTCAGTCTTCTTTCCCAAACGCATTCATAATCATTAGTCTACTTCTGCCGGTGCGCTCTGGAAAACTTTATGCATAGGAAAGCTATAGAATAGGATCACGATGCAGCCTCAACATCCTGGAGCCGAAACCAAATTTAGATTAAATTAACAAATAGTGTAGTTAAACAACAATAGCCCAGATTATAAATAATAATCCTGCATCTATTTTTAGGTGCGCCAGTTGCCACTGTTCTTATATGGCTCTTTGTCAGGATAAATCATTCAGTGACTTCAGTGAACAGTGAACTCATTCAGTCAAGCCTGTAAATATCCATGTAAAACAAGTAGATCTGTATGAATAAATTGTTTAAATGTATGTATCATGAGCTATTGATCATTAATTTAACAGACTCTGTTCAGATGTAAGTGAATGCTCATTGCTGCACTGTTTGGGGGAAGGGACGTGCTGTTGACGATTGGTCTGTATGCTGTGATCTGACAGAGTGTGTTTCTGTGCGTGTGTCATGTCACTTGTGAGGTGTCAATAGGTCTTACATATTCATGAAAAGTCGTGGCTTATTCAGCGAAACAGAAGCTCTGCTGAAAAAAGTCAGGCACATCAGTCACTTTACCCCAAATAAAAGGTCTTCCTGAGTGTTATAATATAGTTGTAACATAACAGATATACAAATATATTTGTATATCTGCAGGGATTAATAAACTGAGATGCATGTTTCTTAGCCTAACCCCCATTCAAATGGGGTATTCAGAGAAAGCATCGTCCGCGAGAGGTTTTGCGCTACACAGCAAAAATATGTTAGCATAATATGACTGAAATAAAGCGGCTCACATCGACATGCGTTACACACAGCGCCACAAAGACAGCACTTATTTGTGTTTGTTGTATTTCTGGGGAAGAGAAACCTCTCATATTGGTGGGTTCACACGAACATTTTACATTCACTAAAAGGCTTATTCACAACCACATTTCAGCCATTTACAGAAACGCATTGTGCTATGTTGTTGTTTGTAATCAGAGTGAAATGAAACTGCTGTTTTTGGTACACACTTTCACTTTGATCAAAACGCTGCTGATATGAGCCGATACGAGCAGCTTTGTTTCAGTCACAATATACACAGATCATAAAGAGGGGCGACTTTTGCCAAGCAGACAAAATGTAAAATCAATACCCCAGAAAAACAACAGAGCACAAATACATACTTGCTGAATAAACACTGCATTTTTTTAAAAGTGAAAGCGTGCGCAATGTGAGCAGCTTTATTTCAGCCATTCCAACCATTCCTGGTCAATTATTCAATGCTGGACATCAACAGCAAAAAAGCATGATGATTATTACTATTCTGATTATTATCATGCTTTTTTGCTGTTTGTGTTCAGCATTGAATTATTTGAAATTAAAACGCTTCGTGTGGATTCATGCCACACGAGTAATTTTATCATACAAAGATTATTACATTGTGCGTGGTCCACTGAGCTTCTGCAGATTTCAAAATGAGATTACTATTGTTTTTTAATCACTGGAATAGAAGAGATGGAAATTTTCCATATAATAACATGCCTTGTATTGTTTTTAATCGCGCGATACACAACCCATGATTTTTTTATGCTATTTTATACATGGAAAATACAAATGGAATAATTTTATTTGGTTTATTTATTTATGTATTTTTTTATATACATATATAAAATATAAAATTAAAAGATTCTATAAAAATGCCAAAGAAAATTATTGTGTGTAGAGTGATTAAAAAAAAACAATACAACGCATGTTATGATATGGAAAATCTCAATTTTTTCCATTCCAGGGATTAAAAATGGTAACAATGTCAATTTTAGAATCTATAATCCAGAAGATTTAAAATTTACACAAATTTAAGAAGAGGTCTGAAGCACTGTAGGTCTTCATAAAGACTTCAGATCCAAGAGGGTCTTAAAGTGGGGAGGGGTGCATTTTAATTTCTCTGAATGTATAGGTATTTGCAATTTAATGTTGTCTGACAAACACAGTAACACTAAAATAATAACAATCTAGGATAAATAAAAATAAGAGGCCCTGATTATACTGCATAAATATTATTTAGTACAAGAAAATTAGTCTTTATGCGTATGTTTGAGTGCTGATTAGACTACATAGAATAATTAAAGAGGAGAATTATGATGCCGGCTCACCACCCCGAGCTCAAACCTCATTTAAATTAAATTAACAAATATTGTCATGACTCACGCCCTGTCTGTCCGTTTTTTCCCACACTGTCACTTTTCCCCTTGTACTCATGTTTTCCCTAGCGCTTCATGCATTCTTTCCCATGCTCCAGTCCTCCATGTTCACCAAATCCACCACTCCAAGGTGGCGTATGTCTTCACGATCCTTGAGCCCGGGAATGGAGCACCGCGCTCTGGGACGCACCACGACCCCAGCTGCTCCAATTATGAGAGTTTCACTAAGTGGATGAGGAAGGTGTTCAATGTCACGGCAGGGAGGCAGGCCATCGATGGGAGCCCACTCCCTTTAATCACTCACAGGACCCCTCTACTCGGCCTAAGGGTCTCAGCAAACCTTCAGAACTGACATTGCTATTTATTATGGAGGGGTACCATGCCACGGTTGTCCTGGGCCTCCACTGGTTAATCCATCACAACCCACAGATCGAGCCAGAAACTCGATCTCAGCCTGGAACCCATCTTGCTCCCATCTTGGTTTGTCTACCTGGATGATAACCTGATCTTTTCTCAGGACCTGGAGGAGCATCATCACCACGTCGTGTGATGCTACAGAGACACCTACAAAATAACCTGTTTGTGAAAGCAGATAAGTGCGAATTCCACACCACGTCCACCACATTCCTTGGATTCAGCATTGGGCCATCAGGGATCAAGATGAAACTCGTTCAGCTCCAAGCCGTCACAAACTGGTCCACGCCCACCCCTCGACAGGAACTCCAGAGGTTTGCAAACTTTTATCGCCGTTTCATCCGAGGCTATAGGTCTATTGCTGCCCCCCTGACAGCCCTCACCTCTCCTAAGGTCTGTTTTTGCTGGAATCTGGAATCCAAGGGAGCCTTCACAGAACTTGAGGAACGCTTCGCGTCTGCCCTTATCCTCACTCTCCCGAACCCGTCACGTCCCACACGTGAGTAGGGGACGTTCTTTCAAAGAGGTCTGCCCAGAATAACAAACTGATCCCCTGCTTCTTCTTCTAACATTGCTTAACTCCTGCTGAAAGAAACTATGGCATCGGATATAGTGAGCTAATGGCCAGGGTTAGAGGGAACAGAGGTCCCATTCTTAGTCTGGACTGACCACAAGAACCTCGAAACGCCTAAGGAGCAACAAGAGACTCAACTCGCGCCAAGTTCGGTGGTCCCACTTCTTCACCAGATTTAATTCCACCATCTCCTATTGACCAGTGTCAAAAAACTCCAAACCAGGCACCTTTTCGAGACAATTTATGACCACCCACGACTCTGCCACCTGCGACACTAGTCTGTCTCCCCCCTGCTTGCTCGCCGTGGCTGAGCTCGACATCGAGACTAAGGTCAAGCAGGCTCTTCCTCATGAGTCAGGGCCGAGTAACACCCCCTAATTGCCTTTTTATCCCCCTCTCTCTGTGCTCTAAGGTCCTGGAATGGGCACACAGCTCCAAGCTCTCTTGTCACCCAGGTTCAGCTCAAACCCTGTCGCAAGTTCATCAGCATTTTTTGTGACCCACACTGAAGGAGGACATCTCCAGCTTTGTGGCGGCATGCCACATCTGCATGAGGTGCAAACATGTCAATACGGCACCAGCCTCCTCAGGTCCCTGCCTCTACCTCACCACCCATGATCCGACATAGCTTTAGATTTCGTCACAGGGTTACCCACCTCTGATGGCCACACCTGCAACATGAATGTGGTGGGGAGGTTCTCTAAAGCCGCTTACTTTATTCCCCTGCCTAAACTTCCGTCTGCCAAGGAGATTGCCAAACTCATTATGGTCCATGTTTTCAAACTCTGACCTGGGCCGTAGTTCACTTTGAAGTTTTGGAAGGCGTTTTGCCAACCCATTGGAGCCACCCCCAGTCTGTTTAAATGGTTCCAACCCCAGTCCAACAGCCAGACAAAAAGGAAGAAGCAGTCCGTCGAGGTCAGCCTGAGGTGCATGGTCTCCTGGGATGTCTCCTCTTGGAGCAAGTTCCTGCTCTGGGTGGAGTATGCCCACAGCTCCCAAGTCTCGTCCTCTACTGGGTTGACTCCCTTCCAGTGGTGCCTGAGGTCAGCATCCCATCTGTCCAATCTTTTATCTGTCATTGCAGAAAAACCTGGCTGCAAGCAAGAAACATGCTATTATGGATTGGCAAAAGTTAGAAGAGCCAAGCTGATCATAAGTGTTATCAAGCCCCCAAGTACAGGCTTCGTCAGAGAGTCATGCTGGCTACCTGAGACATTCCCCTGAAGACCGACTCCCGTAAACTCTCTCCCCGCTACATTGGGCCTTTCACCATCACCAAGTTTGTCAACCGATGCATCATCAAGCTCTTGCTCCCCTCTACTATGCGACGGATGAACCCCACCTTTCATGTGTCCCAGTTATGCTGTCTCGCCTCATGCTCATTAAGTTCTTAATGCTCATCTTGCCTCATGCTCATCACAGCCAGCAGCAGTTTTCAGAAATTCTTTCCGGGGTAAGACAGCGTTGGGCGGGGTACATGAGGCATGTACATGGGCATTGCCTGGAGCTCAAATCTCTGAAATCGTGGGGGTATATTTTTAATAGCTATTCTTTTTATTATCTTTAATAATCTCTGAAACACTATCTTTAATAACCGATGGGGATTTTGAGCTATACACACATGCATTGTCGCTTAAACAACTCTTAAAACTACACATTGTGACACAATAACAGTAACATTTTGCAGGCTGTTTAGAGAAACCAGAGAATAAAGAATAAACCAGTTGTTGGGTCAAAATAACCCAACCATGGGCCTCCGAGTGGCGCAGTGGTAAAATAAGCATGGCGTAATAGAAATCTTCCTTAACTACCTACTATACGTACTCTTCATGGTGAGGAAAACCCCACAGGCATCTACAGGCTTCACACCAATCGAACTATTATTTGGAAGACGGCCCCATGGTCTGCTCGACATGGCCAAAGGAACTTGGGAAAAACAACCAGCACCCTACAGGTCAGTGGTAGAATATGTGCAGGATCTTAACGATAAAATTAAGAATGTACTTCCTATAGTGAAAGAGCACCTGGAAAAGGCTCAAAAGCGTGTGTACAATCAACCGCTGCAACCCTGCGAGTTCTGTCCATGTGACAGGGTGCTTCTGCAGCTTTCGAGCGCCACCTGTAAATTCCTGGCCTGATGCCAGGGCCCCTACACCGTGGTAGAACGTGTGGGACTGGTAAATTACAGAATACAGCAGCCGGGTAAGAGAAACAGTATTGAACTTTATCACATAAACGTACAAAAAAAAATGGATTGAACCGTTACCACGCATTGCAGCTCTTGCTTCTAACTCCACAGAAACGTGAACTCATACAGCATGAAGAGCCTCCTCAAAAAATGACACCCGGAATAGTTACGCTGGTCGGAAGAATTCGAAACAGCGTTTCTGCAACTAAAGACCCACCTCACCAGCTCCCCCATCCACAGAACCTCAGACTTTGACCATCCCTTCATTGTCCACAAAAACGCATCAAAGTTAGGGCTAGGAGCAGTTCTTTCACAAGAATTCGATGGAGAAGAACATCCCATCCTATACGTGAGTAGGAAACTAACACCTGCAGAACAAAAATATGCGGTTATAGAAAAGGAAGCCCAAGCCATCAAATGGGCCATAGATATTTACAACTTTGTTGATGGCTGGATCAAGGGAAACACAGCGCGCGCTTAACTCCCATACATCTAAAAAGGGGGCGGGGTGCTCTAACTCACTTCGACTGGTAGCACATTACTATCCACTGTCCTACTGTTATTGCTCGCCTATAAAAGGGCGAGGAAACTTCCACTTTGTGAGTAGGATGATCAGAACACACCAATTAACTTGTCTCTCCTGTTCCCTTTATCTCTCAGCTGACCAATCATGACCAATCCAGCACGTGTGTTGAAACTGGCAACTACCGCTGCCGCCCTGCTGCCACTGAGCACTGGCCATGGAGGAGGCTGCAAAAAGTGTCCAACCTGCTCCAGACATACGGACCTCTACTAAGCCCTATGCATTATCCAGCTACGACTACAGGAGTATGGTCCCCTTCTTTTTGTTAGCATACTGCCTTTTGCTGCAATTGTTATATATCCTGAGTTGAAGAGAAACAATAAAGAAAAAATAATAGAGATCTTGGTTATTTCACTGCAGTAACATCTCCTAGTATCCTTGGTCCACTCTAGAGTTCACTACTGTCCTCTTTGGCACCTTTTCCCAACACAGCCCTGTCTCATCGCAGTTAAAATTTTGACAGGTAACCATGTAAGAAAGGTAAGAAACCATGAACTTATTAAGTGAACTCAGAAGTGAACTGCCTTAGCCTCTGAACTCCCAGCTTCCCCATGCCTCACAACACTGGGATGCCACTTTTTCTCTTAAAGTTATCAAACCACCCCCTGATCTCCTTAAAGCCTTCTTCGATGTACCATGGCCATATGTAGAGCTAAGCGCACATTTACAGTTTTTATTTTATCCAGCTATATTTACTCAGGGTACCTTTTAACATTAAAATGAAAGATATACCGCCAATATGTCAGAAATGTTTTTGTAAAAGCAGAATCACTAATTTGGAAAAGGATCAACCCCCTCCTAAAAATGACTTGTAAACTCAGTCAGGTGAAGCTAATCATCTTCTCAATGGCACATAAGGCTTAGCACATTTAGACTTTAAAATATTTGCCCACTCTTCATCTCTGAATCATTCAAGTTGAGGTAAGTTTGATGATGACCTTTGTGGACTACAATCTTCAAGTTATTCTACGTATTTTCAATGGGGTTTAAGTCTGGGAGTCTCTGAATAGTCCATGCAAGGACATTCACCTTTTTCTCCTTTAATCACTGTGTGGTCAGTTTCCTGTGTGCTTTGGGTCATTGTTAAGTTGGAAGGTAAGTCCCCTTTCCATTGACAACTTTTGGGAGAGGGCAGTAGATTATGCTCAAGAATTTGATGGTATTTTGCCCCATCCTTTTTCCTATCCTGACAAATGCTCCATTACCCAATGCAGAGAAACACTGCCACAACAGGAGATTACCACCTTCATGCTTTATTGTAGGAATGGTGTTATTTGGGTGGTAAGTTGCATTGGATTGGTGTTGTGGCCAAATAATAAAATTTTAATCTCATCTGATCACCTGCATTTTTGCTCAGTTATGACTTCATGAGGAGGGGCTTTTTTTTTGCCACCTTCCTATAAACGACAGATTTCTGGATAATTTGTCATACTTTTGTCACAAGCAGTCAAGCACACTCTGTCATAAATTCCTGCAACTGCTTCAGAGTTGCTATAGGCTTCTTGATAATGACCTGGTTCTTTTATCCAGATTGGTGCTGATGTCCTAATCCAGGGACGGTCTGTGTTGTACAAAATACCTTCCACTTCCTAATAACAGGCAGTGATAAAGCCTTGAAATAAAGCCTGATTGATTGCTTCAGTTGCTCTATCAGGGACTGAAATTATCTGCTTTTTTATGCTGAGAAAATTAAAATGACCACAGTTGATCACAGTTAAAAGTCAGATGGCATTGTGTGCCATTCAGAAGCTTCAGCTGATTGAGTTTATAAGTAATTTTTTTAAAGAAGGGGTGATCCTTTTCCAAATCAGTGATTCTGTTTTTTTCTACTTTTTCTGACATGTTGCTGTCAGAAAACAACAAAATGTGATTATTTGAATGGGGGTGATTCTTTTCTATACACACTGTTTACTAAAATTGGCCCCTGCCTCATTTACATAAAATTCTCAGCCTGAACATAAACCCATTTTTCTGGTATGAGATCAGCCACAGTGTAGAAACAGTACCATGCTACATAAAAGCAAATGGCAAAAACTATAGCTTAATGTAATGTGGCAATATGCAAGTAAGAAGATGACAAAGATTAAAAATATAAATAAGTAATAGTGTTACTTTTACAGCAATGAATACACTGTGTTCAGTTGTCATAATTAGGCTGTAGAAAGCATACTAGTCACCACAAACGTCATGTTAATGTACACATTAGCTGACTGCTAGCCAACTAAATTTCCATAATTAAATATCTGAATAATTTGTATATCAAAAGTGTGATGGTTATAGACAGGTGTGAAACACACTCTGCACACAGGATAATGGACAGGTAATCACACTTTTATAACCCTTCTCTTCTTAAAACAATTTTTTGGTGGCTTTTAACTAGAAATCAGCATTAAAAAAAAGGGAGACAAATATATGACCTGTATTTATGTCTAACATGAATTAGTAACTAAATTCTGTTTGGTCTAGAGTACAGAATAACATATGTATATGTTTGATTGTTGAAAGTATCATTTTAGAATTTGAACAAGCTAAAAAAAAGAGATAGGAATACTAGTTTATTGTGACCCGTTGCATTAAAAGCGTATGAAATCAATACACAAGAAGAATATGGTCAAACATATTAATTAGTATCACTTTTAAACAAAATCTATTTTAATGACTCCAGTGTGTGTGTGTGTGTGTGTGAGTGAGTGAGAATGTACAAAATGCACTGAAGGTCAGTAATTAGGCTTTACCTGTCTAAGAATAATGATGCCTTCCTGGTTGTTCTCATTGGTCATGATGTCAAACATTGCTCCTCCATCTCCAGGGACAATGCTATACTCCACCTCAGCGTTCTTGCCAATATCCAGGTCATAGGCTTTGATTCGGCCCACAGCAGAGCCCACTGCTGATGACTCAGGCACTCGCAAGTGAAATGTATCTGACGTACAAAACACATAATTAGGTTACATAAATACCTAACTAAAATTAAATTTGAGTCAATAAAAGCCAAATAAAGATGTTAATTTCTATAATGCGACTGTATATTCATTTATTTATTTATGTATGTATTTTTATTACTTTTTTAATTTATTTATTAAATGAATATATTGTGTTTGTTTATTAAAAAAAAAAAAAAAAAGACATGCAGAGAGTAGGGATGGATGGTCCATGAAATTTAAAGGGGATACAGTGCATCTGGAAAGTATTCACAGCACTTTACTTTTACCACATTTTTCTATGTTACAGTCTTATTTCAAAACGCATTAAATTCATTATTTTTCCTCAAAATTTTACAAACAATACCCCATAATGACAACATGCCAGAAGCTTGTTTGGAATCTTTGCAAATGTATTAAAAAACATACAAAATGTACATACAGATCAGGCCATTAAGAACGCACATTTCGAGGAAAGGGATCTCGTTCATTGACGTTCATTACCTGTAGGGGGCAGTCGTGTTCCAACCAGAGGTATTGTGTGTCTACTGAAGCCGAAAATGTGTTATCTCTCTTAGGCGTCCATTGACAGCAAGTGACAGAGCTCATAAACGTGTTGGGCTCAAACTGTAAATACTGATACAGTATGTATTAATTCATTTTCTTCTCTCCTTCAGTGATGATTCTTCTTTGACCTTCTCCATTCTTCTTCTTCTTCTTCTTCTTATTATTATTATTATTATCATTAGTAGTAGTAGTAGTAGTAGTGCTGTGAATTTATTATTATTATTATTATTATTATTATTATTATTATTGTTATTATTATTGTAACGCACCTGCGTGTGTGTAAAAAGACGAAGTACAACAAAGAATACAAAAATGTATATAAGCCTAAAACAATATTGTTTTATTGTGTATATGTGCTTTAAATATACATTAAACAATAAACACTGCCTTTTGCAAAGTTAAAGTGAGTTGCGCAGGTGTGCTTTTTGATCAAAAGGCTGATAAACACACACACAGATATGAGCCGCTTTATCGATAAAACTGCAGACATACTCCCCCAGAAATGCCACAAACCTAAAAATATATGCTACTCACTGAATACAATGTGACAGCATGCAGAATCCCTGGGCCTTGACTGCGCTTTCTCCATTGATTATTATTAGTAGAAGTAGTACACTAAAAAATGCTGGGTTTCTGTAAACGCATCGTTAGGTTGTTTATGCTGGGTCAAAATTCTGGGTTATTTCGGGTACTTTAATCACACTGTTGGGTTGCTTTTGCTATGAATACTAAAAGTCTCCGTTTCCTCCCTAGACCTTTTGTCTGCATTGCAATGAACTGAAGCTCAGCACTCTTCTTTCCTTGTTT
>JAAGKR010002483.1:21102-93296 GCA_011419295.1 Clarias macrocephalus | reverse complement strand
AGCAATTTGCATATACTCCAGAATGTTATGAAGAGTGATCAGATGAATTGCATAGTCCTTCTTTGCCATGAAAATTAACTTAATCCCGAAAAAAACTTTCCACTGCATTTCATTGCTGTCATTAAAGGACCTGGTGAGATCATTTCAGTAATCGTCTTGTTAACTCAGGTGAGAATGTTGACGAGCACAAGGCTGGAGATCATTATGTCAGGCTGATTGGGTTAGAATGGCAGACTTGACATGTTAAAAGGAGGGTGATGCATGAAATCATTGTTCTTTCATTGTTAACCATGGTGACCTGCAAAGAAACACGTGCAGCCATCATTGCGTTGCATAAAAATGGCTTTACAGGCAAAGATATTGTGGCTACTAAATCGACAATTTATAGGATCATCAAGAACTTCAAGGAAAGAGGTTCAATTCTTGTTAAGAAGGCTTCAGGGCGTCCAGGAAAGTCCAGCAAGCGCCAGGATCGTCTCCTAAAGAGGATTCAGCTGCGGGATCGGAGGGCCACCAGTGCAGAGCTGTTCAGGAATGGCAGCAGGCAGGTGTGAGCGCATCTGCACGCACAGTGAGGCGAAGACTTTTGGAAGATGGCCTGGTGTCAAGAAGGGCAGCAAAGAAGCCACTTCTCTCCAAAAAAAACATCAGGGACAGATTGATCTTCTGCAAAAAGTATGGCAAATGGACTGCTGAGGACTTGGGCAAAGTCATATTCTCGGATGAAGCCTCTTTCCGGTTGTTTGGGGCATCTGGAAAAAGGCTTGTCCGTAGAAGAAAAGGTGAGCGCTACCATCAGTCCTGTGTCATGCCAACAGTAAAGCATCCCTGAGACCATTCATGTGTGGGGTTGCTTCTCATCCAAGGGAGTGGGCTCACTAGCAATTTTGCCCAAAAACACAGCCATGAATATAGAATGGTACCAAAACACCCTCCAACAGCAACTTCTTCCAACAATCCAACAACAGTTTGGTGAAGAACAATGCATTTCCCAGCACGACAGAGCACCGTGCCATAAGGCAAAAGTGATAACTAAGTGGCTCGGGGACCAAAACAGGTCCATGGCCTGAAAACTCCCCAGATCTGAATCCCATTTAGAACTTGTGGTCAATCCTCAAGATGCGGGTGGACAAACAGAAACCCACT
Organism: Clarias macrocephalus; assembly: GCA_011419295.1. NCBI lineage: Eukaryota > Metazoa > Chordata > Actinopteri > Siluriformes > Clariidae > Clarias > Clarias macrocephalus. The sequence goes on along the minus strand of JAAGKR010002483.1, from coordinate 92,150 downwards.
AATGATGACAAATTCCAAGAAGTGATTATGAAAGAATGGGTTGCTATCAGTCAGGATTTGGCCCAGAAGTTAATTGAGAGCAGCTCAGTCGAATTGCAGAGGTCCTGAAAATGAAGGGCCAACACTGCAAATACTGACTCTTTGCATAAATGTCATGTAATTGTCGATAAAAGCCTTTGAAACGTATGAAGTCCTTGTAATTATATTTCAGTACATCACAGAAACAACTGAAACAAATATCTAAAAGCAGTTTAGCAGCAAACTTTGTGAAAACTAATATTTGTGTCATTCTCAAAACTTTTGGCCATGACTGCATTTAGAGTTACCAGCCTCAGAAATTAATTAAATTCACCTCAGGTTAGAGCCGTTATTGAGGATTTACAGAGCATAAGTAGCAGACACATTTCAATATCAGCTGTTCAAAGGAGATTATTGCATATTTAGGATAGCTTCAGTATTGATTTACAATGTAGGTAGAAATATATATATTTTTAATGTATTTATTTGGTTTTAGTAATACGTAGGTCAATGGCAGTATGATGTGCAGCATAATGTACTGTGGAATGTAAAAAAAAGGTACTCTTCTTATACCCTTTGTTTAAAAATTGTCCAAGGCCACAAAGATCTTCTTTTAAAGCAAATTATCAATACTAAAACATAATCAATTTCCATGATTATGGCAAACAAAGCAATAAAAAAAGATGCAATTGCAGACAGTGTATCTCCAGTATGTACAATATCTTTTTGCTGTGAGAGATTGAAAGAATTAAAAGCATGTAGTTGATCATGTAAAATTCTAGACTATAATGTTTATTACAGATCTTGATTATGGTAAAAGTGTGCCTGGAAAAAACATTTTTGAGCTGCTTTAGGTACTTTTATAGGTCTCTTATTGGGGCTGGAAATTTTACCTAAAATTTTACACTGTAACTGCCAATGTAAATATTCATGCCCCCAACTGTGTTTACTGATAGTGAATGCTCTCCAGGTGAAAACTAAGATGCTTATTGTTGTTAATTCAAGTTCCTTCGAATATTCAACTAATTGTAATTTGGAGTTTCAAATTATGTCTCGGTTTGTGTTTGCCCTGATTTTAAAGGTAGTAAAAAGAGTCAAACTTTTTGGACAGTTCACAGCACTCTCTTTTCTCTGGTATGCTGATTCAATGAAAATGTACACGTTTACCTCCAATACCTGAAAGGAGAAGTCTGAATGTCAGTCCATAATACTGTAGTACACTGTCTACAAAGCAAGCAATAATTGCCCAATTTGTTTATGATGGTTATTGAGGGTGTGTACAGTGTAAATGTGATCTGGTTTTCATTATTATTTATTTATTTATTTGTTTAAAACGATATATCTGTGGATGTATAAGAGACTGCATGTATTTACAACATTGCTCATTGCTTTCCTTAGACTGCTGCTAACACAAAGCCTCTGCCGTTTCTGAGGTCAAGGTTGTCTTTGTTTTTTTTGGGTCCAGGGTCCAGGTTCGATTCCTGTCTCTGTGTGCATGGAGTTTGCATGCTTGGTGAGTTTCCTTTGTGTACTCCGGTTTCCTCCCACAGTCCAAAGACATGTAGGTTAGATTAATTGACATTCCCAAATTGGCCGTAGTGTGTGAATGAGTGTCACGGAAACACCAGGCTCCACCCTCAATCTCCGTTCCCAATCCAACGTGCAGTTCTTGGGCTATCACATCAGTCAGCAAGGGATCAAGATGGATGAAGGGAAGGTGGACGCCATTCGGACTTGGCCGATCCCAACCAACATTAAACAGCTCCAACGCTTTCTGGGTTTTGCCAACTTTTAATTTAGTCGTGTCCAATTCCTCCCAGTCACTAGGGGGTTCCCACATTAAGGCTCCTACTACCACTCAGACTATCACGTGTTTCCTCCGAACCACGTGACGCCAGCCGGCCGCATCTTTTCAAACTGCTTGCTCACTGCTCGTTGGGACAGCGCTATTCGCTCCTTCTGTTGTGCGAGCTCACAGACGCCCCTGGTTGGCTGTAGAGCCGTGATTAATGTGGGAGCACTAAGTACCTCTCATCCCTCCCCCCTGAGAGTGCTTGGCCAATCAGCTCTCTCTAGAACCTCTGGCTGCGAGAGGTTACAGCATCACCCGGGATTCGAACTAGCGATCTCCGGATGATAGGGTGAGCGCTTTTACCACTGCGCCACTCGGAGGCAGGGTTTCGCCAACTTCTGCCAAAGGTTCATCCAAAATTACAGTTCATCAGTCTCCCCCCTCACCGATCTCCTGAAGAGCAAGCCCAAGGCCCTCGCCTGGAATGCTGAAGCCACGACGCGTCTCGATCTGGAGTTGGAGCCATTCTCTCGCAGCAGCAGGGGAAACCTCCTCAATACCATCTCTGTGCCTTCTTCTCCCGAAAGCTGTCACCCGCCAAACTAAATTATGATATCAGGAATCGAGAGCTCCTGGCAATCAAGCTGGCATTAGAGGAATGGCGACACTGGTTGGAGGGGGCCGTACACCCTTTCCTGGTCTTAACGGATCACCGGAACCTGGAATATCTGCGGGACGCCAAACGCCTCAACCCACGACAAGCCAGGTGGGCACTATTCTTTACCCGGTTCCGCTTTACCATCAGTTATCGACCAGGAACCAAGAATGTCAAAGCTGATGCTCTCTCTCGCCACTATGATGCGGAGGACATTTCAGAAACAACCAAGCACGTTCTCCCCTCAACTCTGGTTGTCTCTCCGATTCAGTGGGAAATCGAAGATGAAATTCGTCAGTCTATGACAACTGAACCACCTCCACCAGACTGTCCAGCTGGTCGTCTCTATGTTCCTCTCACGCAGCGGGAAACCCTCCTCTATCAGGCACATGCATCTATGGGCACTGGTAACCCTGGGGTGAATCAAACCCTCTCACTACTAGAAGAACGCTTCTGGTGGCCCAACATGGCCGAACAGGTTACAAGGTACGTGAGGGGATGTCGGGACTGCGCCACCACCAAACCATCCAGACATCTGCCAGCAGGAAAGTTATTACTTCTTCCAGTCCCCCGGCGTTCCTGGTCCCACCTAAGAGTGGATTTCGTCACCGACCTCCCTCGTCGATCGATTCTCCAAATCCTGTCGCCTCGTTCCATTACCAAAACTCCCCTCAGCAAAAGAGACGGCCGAAATGCTCTTTAACCAGGTTTTTAGACTTTACGGCATTCCAGAAGACATCGTATCCGACAGAGGACCCCAGTTTATCTCCAGGTTCTGGAAGGCCTTTTTTAACCTCCTAGGTTTGACCGTAAGCCTGTCTTCTGGATATCATCCCCAGAGTAATGGACGAACGGAACGCAAAATACAGGAGATAGGTAGATACCTCCGTACCTTCTGCCATGACCGTCAACACTCCTGGAGCCAGTTCATCGCCTGGGCCGCAGAATTCACTTTGACAACCCACCACAGGACTCACCCCCTTTCAGTGCGTGCTCGGTTACCAACCGCCTCTTTTCCCCTGGAACGGAACACCTTCTGAGGTACCATCTGTGACTTACTGGTTCCAGGAGAATGAGAGGGTTTGGGACTCAGCTCACCAACAGCTACAACGTGCAGTTCGAAGACAACGCATCGTCGCCGACGTGAGGAGAGCAGATACTCCCAACTTCCAACCTGGACAAAAGGTTTGGCTCTCCACACGCGACATCCGTCTTCGACTGCCCTGTAAGAAGCTGAGTCCCAGATTCATCGGTCCCTTCACCATCCTTGCACAGATCAACCCCGTCACTTATAAGTTAAATCTCCCGCACACATATAAGATTCACCCTACCTTTCACGTCTCCTTCCTTAAACCTAAAGTCTGGTCCTGGAGACGAACCCCCCCGGAACGGTCTACGCTGTGAAAGAAATCCTGAGGTCCCGCCGCCGTGGTGGTTGTCTCGAATATCTCGTCGACTGGGAGGGTTACGGCCCTGAGGAGAGGAATTGGGTTCCACAAAAAGACATCCTCGACCCAAATCTCCTCAGGGAATTCCATCAACAACACCCACAAATGCCTGCTCCCAGAGGAAGGGGTTGTCCACCCCGGCGACGGGTCCAGCGACCCTCAGGAGTGGTCCGTGGAGGGGGGGGGGTTCTGTCATGGAAACACCAGGCTCCAACCTCAATCTCCGTTCCCAATCACCTGAGTTCTGAGAGCACACCGGATTCACATTAGCACCACACTTTATATACACCTCACTTCCCCTCACTCAGCGTCTGACCACACATATGGAAACAGACTCCGTCACGCACCTTTCTACAAGCTTTGCTCTGTGTTCATCTCGTCTCGTCTCGTCTCCTGGTTCATGTTTGTGTCTGCACTCGTCCACCAGCTCCGTCATCTCGACAGTTAAGACTATTTAGCTCTTTCCATTATCTGTTTACCATCATCCATAAACTGTCAATAAAACGCCCGTTCGGGTTTCATAAGATCATTGTCTGTTGAGTCTGTATGTCCGTAACAATGAGTGTGTGAGTGTGTGTATTTGTCCTGGGTGTACCCCGCCTTGTGCCCGAAGTCTCCTGGGATAGGCTCCAGGCCCCCCGTGACCCTGAATACAGGATTAAGCGGTCTATATGATGAGTGAGTGAGGTAGTAATAAAGCACTCGGGAATGGTTTAAGATAATTATCATAGCTTTTTAGCACTTGATTTTGGATCACTGTACAGTGTATTACAGTGTCTCGTTGTCTTTTAAGTTCAATTTGTTTAATCGATTTATTTAGGCTTAAAAGATTTCCTTTATTTACAGGCAATTTACAGGCAAACAGTGCAATATCTTTTGCACATAACATATTTTGAATGCAAGTTGATTTAAAGTAAGAGTTCTTTAGGTTTAGGTATCTGATTGTAGTCAAACAGTGGCATTTTTTTTCACTAGGTTTAAGTATTTTGAGTCAGACCTTCTTAAACGTGAATGTACATTGCTTGTAAGTTATAAATTTTTTGACTTGAAGGTTTTCACTTGACGGGACGGTGCGAGTCTGACTATAACCAAATGCCTGCACAGCTGTCCTTGTGTGAGATCGATGATGAGGAGATTGAGATGACACCCTGGGAGCAGAGCTGCGTGGCATGGTATTTCCAGGGAGCTTGACACAAGATGGCTATTGCAGATTCGTCTGTGAGCTTCTTAAGTCTGTTTAAAGACAACAAGTTGCCCATAACCTATAACCAGATGGTCTTCTTCCAAAAGCAGCAACTTGTAATCACCCAGGTGAGGGGGAAAAAAGGACCACAAAGATTTAAAAACAGAGAATAAGCCAAACAATACTGTAAAATGAGTACCAGCATCAGTAACAAGCTATTTTCCCACATGTGCTCCTCATGCTTGGAAGCACAAGGATTCTTCCACCAGAGTTTTACAAGATCAACATCGAGGCTTTGGGACAGCAAGGCAGTGATCCGAGTTTGAGAAGTTCCATGTGTTTGAGGCAGTAGCGGATTTGCTTTCTGATATTAAGCCGATGGTTTCTTTCATTAGGCTCTGGTTTCTTTTTGTACTTAGTTTAATAAGGACCTTTTTTTTCCTTCTAGGTAGTGTTTAGATGTTGTGATGCAGCTTCCACTTCCTCATTATTAATCCAACAGTGCATAGGTCAACGTCCAACTTCTTAGAAACATGAAGACCCCTTTTTGTAAGTATTAGTCTTCATTTTTATACCTTTCTTTAAGACTGTCTCTTCATGACATTTCAACCAAGGTGATTGCTTTATAGAAAATGGGAGCTACTTTAATATTTTATTGACAAAGGCCAATTATTACTCATTTGTGTCCTTATGCAATTGTTGGTTTCTTTTAAATATTTTGCTGTGTAATTAACATCCTGTTTGAAAATGTACTGAAGGATGATTTTGTAATAAAAATGCTGAGAGAAAAAGTATGAGAAATACATGTATTTATTATTTGTTATTCAGGCAAATATTGAAAATATATTTCCATTGTATAGATGTATTATAAATAAAGTTATTCTTGGGAAGAAAAAGAAAAGTCCGTAAAGGCTAAAAATATTTCAGAGACCACTCAAATATGGTGAACACTCCTACACAGTGTGGAGCGTTACTGCAAAACATCACAAGGACTAAAGGGAGTTTCTCACCGAACTGGTTTCATAGTTGGCTAAACTTGTTCAAAGACAAATGTTCGATCAATATTTAAAGAGGGAAATTTGTAAATATTCTTTCTTGAGTAAAGAAAGGTATAAGTCACTGTGTAAATTTGGACTCATCCTAAATTGATAGCTCAGGCTAATTTACCATAGAATTTTATCAAATCACTTTTACTATCAAATTCAGCCCATCAGAGAAGCACTGTAGTGTTTAATATTAAGATGCTTCTCCTCCAATGTACATTATGTAGGAAAGAGAGAGAAAAAGAGAAACTTTTTGTGGACTTTAAACTTTGTGTTCTGTATTTAATAGAGACATATTTATGGGTTTAGTTCTTATCTCAAATGGCATTTCATTTTTTTCTAGTTGTAGCCCACAACAAAGTTACAAACAGCAGTGATGGAATTGATACCACTATAAGGTCAAGCTGATTGCAGAAGAAAATGTGATGCAGAAATTCATCTAAGGAGTAATACCCATTATTAACTTATTCAAATATTACATAAAAACAGTATGCACAAAAGTTTTAAAACTGAATCTTAAAGCTGATTGGTACATGATTGTATTATAAGGTAACCTTCTCTAATCTCCAGCTTACCGCTGTCCTCACAAATCCACCTGGATGTCTGTTTATCCTGCAATAAACTAACATCATTTTGCATGTGTGAAGATGACCTCTTGTGCAAAAGTCATATTTTAGTAATTTTTTGACATTCAGATGGTTCTCCAGTCTCTTCTTGTTGTTCCTGTTTCATGGAGGTTGACATCAAATATGTTGCATTACCACCACCTTTTGGTTCTGATCTCCCTCATCTTCCTTTCAGTTTAAATCCTATTTAATCAAATACTTGTCCACTTTTTCTTTTTTTTTTAATCACAATACAGGCAGGTCTAGAATAGATATAGAGAATAGATCTTTCACGGTGCTCTCAACCTTTCCAAGTTTCCATTGTTCTTCTCCTCATCCATCTCCTTTGTAATGGCCCAGGCTTAAACAGGCAAATCAGATTTTCCTCTTTGTTGTGACTTTATAAACTATGAGACATTACCCCAGCTCAATGCCCAGTTCTGCCCAGCTCTGCTGTTCTCTCGGCTCCAATTTTAGGAGTTACAGTACATTAGGCTATGCTAGCACTTGACTAAACTAGCCTCATTTGGCTTATAAGTGAGGTGAAATTTGCTTTGGATGTTAGCAGTCAGTGGAGAACTGCTAAAGGCTAACATAGCAATCTATACTCCATAAAAAGGGCTAGCCCTTAGTAATTAGCAGTTAGTAGAGAATTAGCTAATGGTTAACTTAGCATTCTTCAGCTCTTAGCTATGTTTTAACTTACAGTTAGAATCGCTAAATATTGATGATGCCATCATGAATAAACAATCTCACATATTTGACTTCTTTTGTAAGAAATGTATATAAAATCATAGAACCTGTCAAGCAATAAATACATATAAAAAGTATTTTAATTTTGTGTCATTTAACCACTTATTGAAGTTAGCAGAGCAGCATTCACTGAAGCTGGCAGAGCAGCATGTGGGACATGACAAGATGAAAAACACTCAGTAAAAGGAAAGTGTATAAAATAATTATAGTTGTATATCATATTCATTATGATAATAATTCATGGTAATAAGAGGTTGTGTGCCTCACAATGAGTTCATGCCTGTGTATCGATCAACATGAGAAGAAAGAAAAGATAAAAAGAGCAGTAAATTATTGTTTACTTGTAAATTACCAGTATAAGAAAGAAGAACGCTGAGCTTGTTCTACAGTCACATATAGCAGGATTTGGGAAAATGGAGAAAGAGGACAATGAATAAAGTATTTGATGGGTTTCTTAAGGGCAACTGGACTAGAAAAAGAAATTTAAACTGAAAAGAAAACAATGAGGGAGGTGAAGACCAGAAGATGGCAGTAAGGCAACATACAACGTCTTGCAAAAGTATTTGTATGCTTCTTGAACTTTTACATATTTTCTCATGTTATAAACCACAAACATATGTATTTTATTGGGATATTAGGTGATAGACCAACACAAAGTGGCAAAATGTGCAAAACTACAAGAAGCATACAAATACTTTTGGAAGGAGATATTTGTATGCTATAAAGTGGAAGGAAAATGATAAATGACTTTTGATTTTATAAATAAATATATTTATATATATCTATATACAGTATACCAATACTTTGTAGAACCCCCCCCCCCCCCCCCCCCATTGTTCTTTGCAAAAGAGCTCAAGTTCAGTCAGATTACATGGAGAGTATCTGTAACGAGCAATTTTCAAGTCTTGCTTCAAATTCCCAACAGGATTTAGGTCTGAACTTTGCCTGGGCCATTCTAACATGAATATGCTTAGTTTTAAACCATTCTATGGTAGCTCTAGCTGCATTTTTAGGGCCGAGGGCCGATATCCGACTGGAAGGTACACCTCTGCCCCAGTCTCAAATCTTTTGCAGATTCTAACAGGTTTGTCCTATATTTTGCACCATTCCTCTTCCCCTCAATTCTCAATTCCCTGTCACTGCTGAGAAAACGCATCCCCCACAAAATGATGCCACCACCACCAAAACTAACACTGTGCCATGCACAGTGTTAGTTTTCTGCCTCATAGCATTTTGCATTTAGGCCAAAAAATTACATTTTGGTCTCATCTAAGCAAAGCACCTTTTCCCACATGTTTGCTGTGTTGCAAACTGCAAATGGGCCTACAACAATGGCCTTCTTCATGCCATTCTACCAAAAAAGATTTGTGGTGTGCATAACTAATAGTTGTGATATAAGCAGATTCTCCTACCTGAGATGTGGATGTCTGCAGCTCCTCCAGAGTTACGCTGGGCTGTTACTTTTGGCTGCTTCTCTGATTAATGATAAATACTTGCCCAGCCTGTCAATTTAGGGAGAATGCCATGTCTTGGTACATTTGCATCTTTTCATTTTTGGATGATGGATTGAACAGTGCTCTGTGAGTTCTTCAAAGCTTGGGATATATTTTATACCCTAACCCTGCTTTAAACATCCCCACAGCTTGTAAGGGGTGTTTCTTGGGCTCCATGGTGCTGCTTCACCAATATCCCTGCAAACTGTAGTTAATAGATGTCCAGGCGAAAAGGGTTAATACATTTATGCCTGTTTGCTAAAGAAAGGATATCTTAATATTTTTCTTTGCATACAGTAATGATGTAATGATAACAATGATTGTACGACATTTATTTTATATATAACAAATATAAGATTTATTAAAATGGAAAAAGTTTTATTATATTATTGAAAATACTTAACATTTGTGATTATTAAGTCATTTAAAATGAAAGTAACTAATATAATATACAGTAATATAAAATAGTATTATATACTGTGGGCCTGTATCAGTGGCGGCTGGTCAATAGAGGGCGCTTGGGCGCCTTTTCCTTTAAGACGAGTAATAATTTGAAATGAACACAAGAGATTTTGAACATTTCTTTTTTCTTTATGTTTTTTGAGCAAACTTTTGTTTAGTCATTGTAGAAAATCTCCACCTAGAACATTTTTCACCATCTGCCACTGCTGTACATAGTACTAAGTTCTATTAATATATTAATTAAAGATGATTATCTAGTGTGCATAGAATATACAATAAAATATAAAAACAAGAAAAAAAGTGTTTAATATTAATAATTCAGCGTAAAAAAAAATATGAAGAAACTGCGCGTGCCCTGAGTGACATCAGGTTGCCATGGTGACAAGTATGCTGTCTAGGCACAAGTATGCTTCACCATGCAGCAGAGATGAGCTTTAGCAGGAGGAGAGACGCTGATGTCAGTGTTCAAATAGTCATATATAATGATTCAAAATAGTGTTAAAATAGGAAAAGGTCCTACTTTCTGTTAACTTACTGATGTTATCATTAATATTTATTTATTGCACATTGCTATACATACCAAGCGAAAAAACTAAAACAAATGGCAACTTGTATAACTCTTCCTGTAACTCTAAATGTTTTTTTAACATCAGTGTTTTCCATGTTGTTATGAACTGAAAGAGACCGCAGTTTAGAGAATCGCATTTTAATCAGTTTTTTCGAAAGGTTAAGAGTGATTTAACTCTCTGATCAAACACCATGACAGACTGCCAAGGCGTGATATCGAAACAGCCCTATTGAACACCTGTACATGCAGATGTGATATAACTACTGAGAATGTACAGTATATGCAGCTTCCAATTCTATATCTAATGTAAATACTGTATACATTTACTAGGAGTGGTTCCTTTTTACAAAATCTCACTGTCTCTTCATCTCCTTTGACACAGGAACATTGATGGAGGAAGTTCTGTCTGGAATAACGCCTGAAAGTGATCTCCACTATGACACCGTGGAGAAGGAGGTGTAAGAAGATGAGGACGATGAAGTTTTTGATCTTACTAATTTGGAGAGGAACTCCTCCCCATTAAGGAGCTTGTTCCCTAGCTTGGTGCACTATCCCAACATCATTGTGTGTTGCACCAATGGGGTTTTCTGGGAAAGAAAAACAAAATGATGGACAACATTGAAGAGGCCTCTACCAGTCGAAGGCAGCTTGCAGAGGAAGAGGATGAGTGTGAGGAGCAGTGGCGGCCGGTCAATAAGGGGCGGTCAAAAAGTTAGGCAGAGAAGAATGCTCCTTTAACATGTAATTATTTAACATAATAATTATTTATTTTAATAATTAAATAAAGTAATTTAGTCACAAAATTCCGCTGTATTTCGTAATATAATTTATTTGCAATAAAAAAAAAATCGTATCTGTATTACGTTTATTTGTGCTCGTGTATGCGGGGCGCTGGACAAACGAGTGTCTATGTAGGCACGTAAACTTGTGAAAAGCATGTGACCTGAGGCTGAGCTCTAATTGGATTTTGTCAAATCATCCTGGGTCGCAGCACTTTGCGCCCCGAACCCGCCCACTTTTGTTCTTAGCGAATCAATATCGGTTTTTAAATATTTGGGCTCATGTGATTGGACCATTCTCAACGAGTCTTATCCAGCACTTCTTATGGCGAGCGGAGCTGCTGACTGGATGCGATGTGAGTCAGGCCTTTATTTTATACTAGTAGTAATGATGCTTAATCACCTGATAAATGGCTATTTACAGGCGAGTATTAAAAGTTTAATTTTATTTAAAGAAAAAAACCCCCAAAATGTTTTTGCACCGGCCGCCACTGGTGAGGAGCTGACCGATATAAAGAAGAGCTCATCTTCTTTGGGAAGCTCAAACTTCCCAACAGTTTCCAACTCCATCCTCTACCTTGGACTATGAGCACTAGTCGGAGCTGCTTAGTGACGATGATGATGTGGAGCAAGATGAAGATGAAGATGAGGAGTTTGAGCAGACTGATTCAGAGAGCCACTTATCCTCCTCGGAAAGACTTGTCCCTTATTTTGAACACATCCCCATTATGGAAAATGTTTCCTGCTACAGTCTTGCCTTCTGGTGGATAAGAGGGCAGTATATGCTCTCTGAGGAATGAGCTCTGCTGCCTGAGAACCTGCTATCTCTGAATGGTGTCCCAACTGCACCCTTCACCAATCTACTACACCATTCACCAGTCTACTACACCAACTCCACTGGTCCTTGTAGACTTTAGTAACACTACCATCATAAATCTGCTCGCAGGTGGAATTTTTTTTTCCCTTTCCTTGTTTTCATTAGCATCCTTTTTCTTGCACTTACTGCTAGTGCTACAGTAGTTGTAAGTCCTAATTACAGTAAGCTGATGAGATAATGGTTTAAAAAAAAAACAAGAGTGTAAAAAACACACACACAAAAATACTTAAAACAGTTATTTCATTTCTGTGTTTCTGGGGTCTCATTAAAAAACAAAATCGGTGGTAAGTTTTTCGTTCCCTTGCTTTTGAGCATAGTCTCATGAAGTAAGTATTTTAATCCTTTATTTTTTGGGTATAGGATATTAGAATTAGGTATTAGGATATTCTAAGGATAGTCTCTTAAACAGAAAAAATAATAATAAATGAAAAATAAACACACGTGTACACACATGCCAAAAAACAGGTCACTTGGTAGCATCAACAATGGTGTGACGTCTTTAGAACTAACATACTATACATTCCTGCATTCACTCAATTCAAGTTTTTAACATGGACATAGATGTATACATTTTTGGGCTCCTCTTTATTTCAATCCTTCATTTCTGGGAATAGTTGTAATTAACAAAATAAATAAATAAATAAATAAAATATATAAAATAATATAATTATAATAATATATAAAAAATATGAGTGAAAAAAAAAACAAAAAAACTGGTGGGAAATTGAGGAGGCATTGGGTGTGAGACTACTCCTAAAACCCAGATGTGCGGGGTGGGAATGATTAAAAAAAAATTTTTTTTTGTTTTTTTTCTTGGGTGGGGCGGGTTGGGTTGGGGGATGACTATTCATAGAATGTAGTGGTGGATAATAAACTCACCATGGTCCCAAAAAAGTATACATACATATAAACCCACTCTGAGTGCTAGAAATCCCCCTCGTGCATAAAGTTAAGTATGTCACCCATACCTGGGTTCTAGGTAGAGTCTCCCATTTGCTGCTGAGGGTTGGAGGTGATGTGGGGGAATTTCTTTTTTTTTTTTTTTTTAGCTGGGGCTAAGAAGTGGGTGTCATGTTGCCATATGAGTCATACTACAAAGAGAATAAAAAAATTATCTGGACTCCCTTCCGGATCTAGACTGTACAGCAAGTCATTCTGGACCCTGCCTACCTCAAAGTCATTGCTGGTTCAGTCATGTCCAACTGTCGGCTACTTTATAGGCCCACATTGCTAATGGCTTCCTGTCTTGAAACGCTTTCTTGTGTTCTGTCATGCTCATGCTGTTCTACTCAGGGCGATATCAAACCAGCGTGCTTTTGGATGGCCCCTTTTGAATATTCTGCTGGTCATCCCAACCATGATAGATTTTTCTAGTGACGAATCGGCTTGGATGACTTGATCAAAGAAGGTTAAGTGTTGTCTGGTGATCTTAGCCTTGAGCACCATATCTGATGTAGTTTGATTTGATTTCCGACTTCTCTGTTGGTTTTCTTTGCTGTCTGGCAGTGGGAGAACCAATGGCCTTGGAAGACTCTACGCTTTTTGGCGACCGTGATGTCTTTGCTTTTCTTTTTTTTTGCTTTGCTTTTGCTTTTTTTGCACTATCACCGCAACACAGTGCAATTCTCCGCCTGATTTCACGCAGGGCTTACAGTGTTGATATCAGTGTGATCAGATGCGCTTGGGTGCCTAGCTCTTTCAGTGCCTTCCACAGATTGTTGTGTTCAGTACACTTGGACACTTTGGTGTAATCGATGAACCACATGCATATGTCTTTCTGGTACTGGGTGTTGGGTTTGGTGGTTCATTCCAGAACCATTCCGAGTATTGCCGTTTCAATAAATTTCCCTAACCACTGTTGGATGATTTCCATGGTGGTATTAGGGTGATGGTGCGGTAATTGGAGCAGTTACTTATGCCTCTTTCCTTTGGAACTGGGATGAACATTGATCGGTTCTGTTCTTTTAGCCATTTATTACCTTTCCAAATGGCTTGGCACAGTGCAAATCTTTTCCGTTGGAGCCCTTCACAGTTTTATTCCCGGGCAGTGAAGAGCATCCAGATCCATTTAATTTGGGTGAAGAGAACGCAGGTATGGCTTTTCTTGTGGAATTCTTTTTCTTCACATTGTTTATTTTAATATACTTTCATGTCCTTCCTGGTCCCATGTTGGAATTCAGCATTTAGCCTTCTGACCTCATCACTGTACCCTCTCGCTTTGGCCTGCTTCCTCATTTCGGCTACTTTGATAGTACTTCTGTCAGCCAATTGTTCTGTTTTGTCGGCTTCCTGAATGGAACGCGCTGTAGTGCAGTTTCAGTGATATTGGTTGCGTGGCCATCTTGTCCACTTGTTGTCCCTTTTTATCCTGCCCAGTCTGATCTTGGTTTTCCTTAACAGTAACTGACGTTTGGTCTCGCAATCCGCTCCAGGCAGGTGTATTTACAGTGAAAATAGAGATTTTCTGCTTTTGACTGAATAGGTTGTAGTCAGTCTGTCTCCTATGGATTCCATGCGTGGAGTTGCTGTTTTGGTTGCCTAAAGCTTGTGTTGGTGATCGATACCTGGTTTTCCTGGTAAAACTGGAGTAAACAAACTCCTAGTGTTGTTAACACTTGATTTTACTTTTAAAAAAACAAACAAACAAACAAAAAAAAACAAGAGATGGGTTTCTAAAAGTTTACTAAAGACAAATAGAAGCATTGTGTAGAAACATTAAAGCTAACTAGCCTGCAACATTGACACACCGTTGTGTTTAAATAGCTGTAGTTTAATAATAGTTTAGTTTTCAATAGTGAGCCATGACAAGCGCGTCACAATAGAAAGTGACACCAGAGCAGTGCACGTGTATTTTCCAAGCGCAACGTGGATAAAACATCCAGCCAAGCATTTATTTTTTTATCCCCCTCATGTCCAAAAGTAAATTTAGTACTAGAACTTAATAAAAGACATTATTGTCCATAAAAGTCATTTAACTTTCTCGAGTACAACAGGCGTCACGCCACACTGCTTGAGAAAAGAGACATTTTGAGAAAGAGAGATAAATCCATCCATGCATTTTTATATGTGACGTGAAGGGCCCCTTATAATACAGTACAATGTAACTTTTACTTTAAACTCTATTACAAATGTCTTATGTCATCCTTATAATGCCAATTTGCTTAATCAGTTTATTCAGGCATAGGGGAGGGGATAGAAGACTATCACGTGTTTCCTCGGGCTCCTTCCGTTTGCGTGAGCTCACATACGCTCCTGATTGGCTGTAGAGCCGTGATTAATGTGGGAGCACTAAATACCTCTTATCCCGCCCCTCTGAGAGAGCTCAGCCAATCAACTGCGACAGGTTACAGCATCACCCGGAATTGAACTTGTGATCTCCGGATGATAGTGCGAGCACCTTACCACTGCGCCTCTTTGGAGTCCTTACGTATTTTATTATTATTATTTTTTAAATAAAAAGTTTACATTAAGGACTTTGTGTCATGAATTTACCCAATCCTAGAACATTTTGCTAACATTGTGAACAAATTCTTTCATGCTTTGTCTATTTTAAACATCCTTCTTCTGAACCTGTCTTTAAAAAAAAAAAAAAGTCTGATGTCTTACATTGTCTTGTTCAGAAAACAATGATCTATATTCAGTACCATGTGACACACAGGGTAGATTTCTGCAGCTCCAGAATCCATGTATTTGAACACCGGATCATTGATTTAATTTCTTTCGCATTTCAGCATTTATTAACATCACAAAAATGGGTGAAATTTTAACTAGAAGGAAATAAAACAGCATGACAGATGAGTATTACAACAACTTGTAATATAAAGTTGATTTGACAGATGAGGACACAAGGTTTAATTCTATTATAAGAACTCATGCAATAAAGATGCATAAGGTCAAGTCGAATACGTCTAAGAAAATGAGTGTATGCTAATTTTGCCAAGTTCTGTTTATATTATTCATTATTTTAAATAATACATCTACTTGTGCATTTCTTTTAATTATACGTTTCTTAAAAATATTAAAAGCACCTGCCTAATATTGTGTAGGCAAAAAAATTACAAACATGTCACTTTCCTATACCTATTTATTACGAAATTGTCATCCAGTCATTCATAACATCAACACCATTGATCACCAGCTAGACACCAGCAAACTGCTGACAGGATCATACTGCTGATAAAGTCACTTAAACCTCCTTTCTTCTTTAATTACAGCAGATTGTCTAGACCATGTTGCCTACATGCACTGAGTTGCTGCCATGTGAATGGCTAATTAGATATTTTATATTTTATTTAAGTAGTTAAACACATGTACCTAATGAAGTGGCTGGTGAATGTACAGTAGAAACGCTTTTGTTATAATCCTGGTGTAGACTGATGATGATTCGTTCATAAACGATTCGTTCTTTTGAACGAGTCTTCAACATGACTCAGAAGAACGAGTAGTCTCAGAGAGTAATCCGTTCATTTTCTATTGGGAGCACATGCGCAAAGCATTGCAAAACCGCCGTAGGTTATGTACAGGAAACAGAAATGAGTAGTTACCTTCGAGTCTTCTAGTTCGAGTTGTTCATGGTTTTGTCACGTGACTCCCATAGACTAAAATTGCTACGCAGTGCAATAGATTCAAAAGAACAAACGACTCGGACTAGAAGACTCATGAGAAGAACCGCTCAATTCTGTTTCCTGTGTAATGCACTGCATAGCGTCTATAGGAGTCACATGACAAAAGAATGAACGATTCGGACCAGAAGATATGAGAGGTGAGCTGCTCATTCTGTTCATCATTACTGGAACTATAGCCAAAATTTGTGAATGTAGACATGTGACATGTTCAGGGACTATTTATTGAAAATATTTAATTTCTGATCAAAAGAACGAAATGAACCAAATGACTCAAAAAAAAAAAAAAAAAAAAAGTCTTTCATTTTGGTGAACGAGATTCAAAGAACCGAGTCACTAAAATGATCCAAACTTCCCATCACTAGACTACTTTCAGTAATGGATCAAATCTGGACTCCTCTAGGCACAAGGTATAAAATCCCCATTAGCAAGTACAGTATAAAATTACCAGTATTACTGTCAGTGTAAAATCAACTGTGATAAGTATAAAATAACTTGTACTAACTGCACGTGGCAAACCTGATATGGGTGTAAGCTAGAGCATTATTTTGGCCAGCAGGTGGCAGTATATGTATGAAACTGGTGGTTGCTTTCTCAAGCCTTAATTTCCCATTACACTTTCTTGGATCTATGCAATTGATCACAATACATTGTAATTTCTATAGTAGTTAACAGTTTAAAGGCTGGTACCTTAAGAGGTACTGGTATTGCATGAACGCTTTAAACAATAACAACAAAAAACATTTAATTATTGATATGTTTTCTGTGAAAAGAAATCAGCGCTTTACAACCCACCACAGCCCTGAATTTCCTTTTGCGGATCAACCTCTCAATCATCTCTAGCTGTAACCATAAGTTTTTCGTTCCTGGATGGAGGGCCGAGTGACGTGTAGTATGTTATCACATTCAAAATCCTCAGAATATGCTATTATAGGAAAATGAGTAATTCAGTCTAGAAACAGATCACACCATGTGGTCAGTGATTATGTAGGAGTAACAAACAGATGTTCAGGGTGGCTACTGCATTCTGCTTTGCTGCACCAACAACACCCCAGAATGCATCATTAGTGTCTGACAGCATGGTCTGGAGCGTGTTCCTTTTTATAGCACAGTAGTTTGCCAAAGATTAAAATGTTTAATTTATTAGGAATGATACCTCGCACATTATAATGGTTTATAGTTATATTTAACAATGTAGAAGATTCAAGAGACCGGCTAGTTTACAGTGGTGGTCAAGACACACAAATCCTATACCTGAGTAAAAGTAGAGATAACCCAGGTAAAATATTACTCAAGTAGTAGTTTTCGATTTACATTTCTGTTTGAGAAAAAGTACCAAATGTACTGAACTTGTATTCGCTTATTTTATCCTCTCCCTCCCTTATGCTGTCTACACCCCACTTTTCCCAGCAGGTGGCGAGATTTCCACTTCAAACGCTACACACCACCCATTTGTGCATGGTATTGTCATGCAATACCATGCACAAATGTAGTGAAGTATAAAGTACAGATATTTGTTGTAGGATGTAGTGGACCAAAATGCTACTAAGAAAACTACTTCAAATACAGATACTTGAAAACTGCATCTAAAAACACACTAACAAAGTAAATGTACTTTACTTAAAATCACTTATGTTATAGCCTCGATAAAGCCACACACTCCCCCAACTCAGGATGGAGACACAGTGCCACAGGCCCGAAACTTTTACAAAAATAGATTAGATCGGAGATCTCCGATATCTGAAAACATTCCAGATCAATCAGTGTAATGTTGAAGATGACCTGGAATATCCTACAATAGAATGCACAAAAACATGCAAATAAAACTCAAACATGATCTTAAATTAAAGCAACAAAGACATAGTTTTATCTTACTGATCTTTTGATCAGCTGTGGATCATTTATTAAAGTGCCATGTAAAAAATTCAAGACCCATTTAGAATATGTTCTGTAAAGATACACTACAAAGAAAAAAAAATGTGCAAAAAAAAAAAGAAAAAAAAAGGAAAAGATCGGACAATTCCAACAAAAATACAATGATTCTGATTTAACAAGTTACAGTATGTCTAAAGCAGATTTGAAAGATGCCTTGTTACACTGTAAGCTCAGCTTTGCACCAAGAAATCTTCACAGCACACAAATTCATCCTCAACTGAGCATCTTATCTAGTTATTCAAAAATGATTAACTACATAATTACATCAGTGAGAGTAATTAAGACTGGTCATTTTGGTTTCAGAAAGTAGTAGCCACGTCACATGGTTATACATTAGGTCGAAAATGTCCGGAAAAAAACAAAAACAAACAAACAAAAAAAACATGAAATATAATATAGAGGGTGGACGCTACATAACATAAACCTGGATAATAACGTTACTTAACTAAATTACTATATTTAACATGACGTTATTAATGACAACTATCTCCTTATATTATCTGAAAAATTATTAAATTTAAATTAAAAGATCAGTCTTGTTTAAGAGGGAGATGCAATGTAAACAGATTTTTTTTTCTTTTCCATTTCCTTTAACAGGGCATAAAAGACTGAATTGACCTACAATAGGCTTAATATAGCAATAAAACGAGACTGAGTGCATGTGACAGCTTGAAGCACGATGTAATAACACAAACCAGGTCCTGTTGAGGAGTCTTTATGTGGTAGAGAAGCCTGTTAAATATTTTAAGACGTAAAGCTTAAGTTCAATAGGAAGGACACTTGAAACTGTATGCTGCCTCCATATACTTCCTTCAACACTTAGTGCACATAATCATAAATTCTAAAATGTGACGGAGTGGGGAATCTTTAACTAATAACTCTAATTTCTTAATAAAATATTGCTCAAAACTTTAAATCTGGAAAACACATACGTCCTAAAAGACTTGGAATGATGAACTATGGTTTCAGGAATCGAATACTTCATGGTGGTTGTTTACCTGTAAGACTTAAAATTAAATCGTAGTTTTTCTAAGAAGAAAATATATATTCATATATAAATATACTAGCTTTATGTGCAGTGCCATGCACAAACGAGTCCTTCTGGTCTGACAGAATATCTAGAACTATGATACACAAATATAAGACATTGTTACATGCCCCTGTAAGGATTTCTAACATTCTATGTAATTTAAGGCACGACTTGATTAATATCCAGTTATTGCTCTGATGCTTAAATGCTCCTCATGCACGAACTAACAATACCTGATGTTTCAACTCCTCATATTGTGTTGTCATGAAACTACTTTGTAATATTCCTGGCAGCTTATGACAGTTATGTCATACACCATGTACAAATCGGAAATCTTGTTAAAAAAAGTTATAAACAAACAAAATTGACCAAGAAGCAGCAGCTTTCACAAAAGTCTGTGGTCAATAGTGGGACGACATATCCCAGAGAGGAGTAAAAAGAAGAAACAGAACAAAAACAAAGTGTTTCCGAGCAAATATTCAAAACTCCTCCTCCTCTAAGCTCAGGTGGCTCTGCTTCTTGCGCACGTTCCAGTGCAAACACTGAGCCAGACTCTCAAACCAGTCGTTCACCGGGTCCCGGAAACAGATGGATGGGACGGGGAAGCACGAAGTGGTGATAGTGATGCTTTAGAAAGAAAAGGACACATGTTAACCTCTGATTCTATAACATGCAACGCAACTTCAGTTTGAAAATCAGAAAAAAGTCAGTCAGTGGCCCGAGTAGCTAGATTGTATGTGCAACATTTTTTAACTCTAGTGTAGTTCTGCAATGAAAATTTACATTTCTCCATCATCAGAGGTGTAAATTAACTACATAATTTACTCCGTTAATGTACTTGTGTCTGCCAGATGTCTATATAAATGTTTCCCATATCTATACTTTCCTTGAGTAGTTTTATTAGAATATACTTTTTATACAGGATATATGACGTAGTGTAGTAAAAGTAAACACTTCTACTTGACTACATTTCTGCACTTTATAACATGACATAACAGTGCTATGTAGTATTTGAAGTGTAAATTTCACCATCTGCTGACCATTTTGTGTAAGAGAGAGAGAGATTTATTATGAAAAAGGCTACTGTAAGCCAACACAAGCTCAGCACTTTTAAGCATATTTTTTGGTTATATTTAAGTACATTTTAAGATGTGTACTTTGGTAGTTTCACTCAAGTAGACATTTCAAGGGAGGACTTTTACTACTTTTACTCAAGTAATATTTATTTGACCTAGGGTATCCCTACGCTTACTTACAGGATTTGTTTAGTTTGCCCATTACTGCCATCCTCCCATCCATCTAGAGCTAGTTCATTGACAACAACCACTGACTCTGATGAACAACTGCAATCTAAATATCGAAGCTAAAAAATGTCAAAACGTAAGGTCACAGAAAAAACAATGTCCATTTGGGGTTGAACAAATCTGTCCTGAATCCCTACACCTGGTATAACACACAGAATCAGCTGCAATCACAAGCTGTGTGACAGTAAACAGATTTTATCTGGTCTGATTAATGAGCTTGCATGTATAATAGGTGACCTTTTCAGAATCAGGAACACGAAGGAATGTGGTAAGACTGTCTACACTAAGCAGCACAACAACTGCCACATAAACTTCTTCCTAGCCTACAGGTTGAACATATGAGCACTAAATGACATATGGTAAGTGACTGCCTTTGCTGAGAGAGCAAACATGATGTGTATGCTACATGATCGTACAGTTCTTCAAATTTGTTTTAGCCCAAGGGTGGCCGACCCCGGCCTTCCACTACTCACTGCTGATCGGGTGTGTTCAGTCATTCAGAAGACGGATTGTACCAATTCACTTTGTCTTTCCCCACTCCACCCTGCTCCAAGTTTACTTCTTCTGAACAACTTGAACTCATATGATCCAGATAATCACGCAGGGCTGCAGGACTGGCCACTCCTGTCCTAGCTTGTCTGAATGCACATGCTACTTGATTTTCCCCACCTACATACTATTTACCTAGTAACTAAGTAATGAGATTTTTATATTCTGTCCACATTTGTCCACCTGTGTTCACAAAGTATGCTTTTAACATTCAGGGTGGAACCATGGGAACGTTGAAGATACTGAACAGAAATGTACTCAATCTTATTTTGAGTACAAAACACAAAGCACTGAAAAGAAACACTACTGAATCCAGTATTTCAGGATTTGCCACATGGTATTTACTTTTCCTAGAGATGCCTAAAGATTTTACATAGCTTTGCTACTCTACTGAAGCCCAGGAGCAATATTAAAGAAAAAAGAAATACTCTTAAATCAAATGGAAATTTACCTAACAAATGTGCACGGTGTTTTTGATAGACACACAAGCTAAGAGGAGAGTAAAATAATACGCCAGCTAGCACAACTTTCATTACAGAGTGTCTGGTATTATTCCTGTGTAGTGTTGCAGGATTGCTGAAGCCCGTTCCAGGAAATATAGGGCACGAGGTAGAATACATCCTGTGCCACAAGCACAAGCACACAAAGTCAAAAACCCGCACCTAATCGTACACCATGGGCAATTTCGAAACACCAATCAGATAACATGTCTTTTGGACTGTAGGAGGAAATCTGCGTAACCATAGGAAACTCACCAAGCACAAAGAGAACATGCAAGCTCCACTCCCACAGACTGATGATGAGATAATGAAAACCCCTGACACTGGAGGTGTGAGGCAACAGCACTTTCTGAAGAGACGTCCTGTCATTACTTACTCAGAGACTAGTCCTTTTTTAGATGGTCATTACCGAATGAGTTGTGTTATTTGACCTTCCTGTTTAAAATGTTCCATTGGAATCAAGTCAGTCGACATACCTGGCTAAGTCACAGTTTTCAACTATGAACATATTTATTTTGGCCTCATCTGCCCAAAGAATGTGCTCCTGATATTCATCACGCTTCTTTTCATATTTTTTCTGCATAGTTTAATCTTCGGGGCCATAGTATTTGCACTAGAAGGACAGACTCTGATTTTGGTACTATGGCTTGGTCAGAACCTCATGGCTACTGCTGCAACTGTGTTTAGCAACATTTGGCAATTCTTTTCCATGTTGAGCCATGATGTAGACATTAAGATACACATCGCTCACAGGTCCAATACTAAGAAAGTTCTGGTGTTGACAGATATTTAATGACAGATTTTCTAACTTGTGTAACAGTGATCAAAGGTGTACTTTTGTTTTTAATACAGTCTTGTTAACGTTGTCTTCAATTGTTCCTAAGATTGTCTGATTGTTCCTAAGAGGAAGCATACTACTAATAATGCAATTTGTGAGAAGTGATAACATTTTTAATCATTCAAAATGTAAGTGCCATTGCGCAATGGTTTACTGTATATTATGTGCACTCCACATGCCCGAATTATTCACATCCTTTATGACTACAGGATCAGTTTGACTTCTCAAATGCTGTTGTTCTAGGATCTAGGACGGGTTTTTGGCAACATACAGTAAATGTTCTGGCTCTGTTGCATCTCAAATCTGACACTAATTCCTGGTGGCCACGGAAAGTAGGGGCGAGTGGAAAATATTTATCATTTTTGGGAACCTGACACAATGTGATTGCGTTACAAATTGTAACACATCCATTAAGTATCTTTCAAGATTTTCATTTGGACACCTCGCGTTCATTTCAATCAATAACTGCAAAGGTCTTATAAACACTTACCTGTCTCCATGTCCAATCTCCTGTCGTTTCCTCCCATCAAAGGAAACCCATGCATTGTTTCTGGCCTCGCGTGACAGCATGATCTAAAAGCATAATACCACCGGGTATGGTCAGTCATATTTCCACAGAAATTTTCAACTTAAAAGTAATAGCATGGCTGAGCTAAAGGCAGATCCCATGATGAAGCAGGCAGACACTAGACTGAGATTACACTTGTTTATTATGTACACAAAGGTAAAAGGTGAAGTTGTAAGCAACAGAATGCAATGAATTAGACCTAATATTATACCCGTTTTAACCATGCAGGAATAGTAAAGTTGTAACAAGTTATTTACTTGTAAATTAAATACTATATGAATAAGGTCCTAAAAATTAATTATGATCAGATTCCATGGAGCAATAGTGAGAATGCTACCATGTTCTTTAGCGACTAATAATATTATAAAATATATTCTAAAATCACACAGTGTTTGCTTCTTTTACACAATATGCTTTCCTAGAAATCCTATCCTAGGATTTCCTTCCAAGAATCGTCTTCTTTATTTTTTTTCTGTTAGCCAAGTCATGCTGTTTACTGTGTAAAGGTGTTTATATTACAGTTCTTCTTGCATACTGATGGATCACTACTCATGCATTATTAGTGACGCTCTTGAATAGACACAATGGGACAGTGCTTTAAATTTGCCTCCGGTTCTTTTGTTACCTTGAGCTCGACACCCGCAGGGACGACTATGGGTCTGAAGGACAGCGAGTGAGGGCAGATGGGGGTGATCATGATGGCTGGGACGTTGGGGTGGATCATGGAGGCTCCCGCTGCCACGGCGTACGCAGTGCTGCCTGTCGGAGTGGACACAATCACTCCTGACAAAGGTGGACGGAGGAAGAGGATTAGGGTCGTCGTTGTTGTAACAATGGTACCTTTAGATTTTAGAACAGAAGTAATTTAATAACAGAGCTAAACTGACCATCGCCTTGTACGGTAGTGATCAAGTGACCGTCCAGGAAAAGATCGACGTTAGAGAGGTAGGAGGAGGGACCTCGGTCCACAACGACCTCATTCAGCACCTGGGATAGTACCAGAGAGAGAGAGAGACTGTAGGTTAGGAGTAATTACATGGCAGCTGATCCGTTTCAAGTCATCTCACAAGGCTTCAGCAAATGCAAGGCTTTACTGAATGACATGCCTTCAGGGAATTTGTGGTTAATGAAACATGCAACAATTTGAGGCCAAGCCAAGCAAACGAGATGAGACAAGATATGTGAGACAACCACTGACTTCTGCACTCTGTTTTTTAATAATGCATGTTCACATTAACTAAGCAGAAAAACTGTTTGTGGCAAGGAATAACCACAAAGTGTCTCAAAGTGTAATCAGGCACCGCTACACCCAACCAACGGAAGATTTAACCCAAGTATCCTCTTTCATCCAAACACAGACGCAGACAACACTCTGTCCGGAGGCTGTCGGTGCCCTGTCACTCACTTGATATTGCATAGTTCTGCGGCCAGACTCGGCATCGCCGTTTGCAATGATGGCGTTTTTCTCCTTTGGTCTGAGTTCTTTCATCACCTTTACCTTTAGCCGGCTCCGCAGGATTATGGCCGCGTTACCTAAAGAAACATTTACGGAGTGATGTTACCTTAAAAGACTTGTTTTTACAAGCAAATGAGTAAAACCACTAGTAGAAAAATTCTTTAAAGAAATTAATAAGTAAAGGGCTTTCAAACGAACAAATTAACACTTTTTTTGCTCAACAGTGCCATTTTTTGACTACTACTTTTTGCACTATTTAATCCTTAAATGAGTCTTTAAGCTACCCATAATCCTTTTCATCTGCTTGCTCGCTGTGATATATATTTTTTTACTCAATAATATCATTATAATTATTTTTACAGCTACTAGATGTCACAAAATACTGATAAAAAAAAAAAAGTCATGAAAATGTATAGAAACTGTTTCTGATCTTACGAAAAACAGCAGAAGGGTGCTGTGGCAATCCATTTATGATATGTAATAGTTAGAAATAATAGTGCTCTTTATACACGCACTCCATACGGCAAAAATTAAAAGTAGGGGAAAATGAACAGGAAGGAGGAAAAATTAAACAAAGAAAAAAAAAAAGATCAAATACAGTTTCGTTTGGTGATTCTACAAGACCTTCTCTCATTTTCAAAGTATTTGATGAACGTTGTGGTCAAAGTACATACAGTGCAAAGGCCGTGAGGCACCCCTTATTTCTTTCAAATTAAAATGAAATTTAATTAAGTGATGTAAAATAAATTACAGAGCTGGGAATTAATATCTTACTGAGACAGGCTGAAAAAGTGCCAAAAGATACAACTTAAAAATTGGTTGTTTATGTAACAAGCTCAGCAGCAACCTCATTTCCCCTCTCACCTGTTCCAAACAATCACCAGTAAATTAATCACCTGATCATCTGTCATCATCTGTACCTGTTTCTCACTTGGTCATGCTTTACATTAGATGCTTTTTTAATGATTCATGTCACTGTGTGGCTTAACAACAACAACAAAAAAAACAATAATCATAATCCTCTGAAACTGGTCAGAGCCTGGACTGAAAAAGAGAGCCAAAAAACTTGCCAGAAATGAGAGCCAAAAAAATTTCCTCAGGAAACCTGGAGAAATATTTCTTAAGACTACATTTAAAAAACAAAAAACAAACAAAAAAAAAAAAAAAGCAAGAACGTCTGGCTCTTCGGAAGCAAAATATGAAGAACTGATGGGTGGCTCCAGACTTTTAATCAAGTACTGCGTTACAGATTAACTCTGATCCTAAAACGGAAACGACAGCAGTTAACAGGTAAGATCATGACAGTGTTTATTATAACACTTCTGTAAACCTAATGCAGAGCCTAGGGATGTCTGCTCGTGATACCATTGTTTTTTTCCCCCCACTCTCTCTGGTTGCTATACGATGTGAGTAACACTTGTCTGGAGGGAGTCTGTAGGGAAAGGGCAGTGTAATAAACACTTATCAAGGTGTACATGTCAGGGTTTGGCTGATGGGAAAGGAGCAGCAAAAAGAACAAAAAACTTCCCGGACTGAAAACAAACAGGGAAGCAAAATGTGTAAAAAGGGGAACGATAACATCGAAAGCAAGACATTCTCTCTTACATACACACTCACCTTCAATAACCTGTGTAACCTGAGATTGGTAGGTGTCGAAGTTAAACGGTGTCAGGAAGCCCAGAGAGCCCAAATGAAACGGCATAACTGGGGGTACGCTCTCCTAGAACAAACACAAAAACACAGTGATGTGAACGCTGGTCAAGGTATGCACTGTTCATATTTGTTTTTCCTTGTAATATTTCTTTACATTGGCAGAGGGGCAGTAAGAGCAATCTAAGCTTTTGAAGCTTTTTGTTGCTTAATTAATAAATAAATAAATAAATAAATAAATAAATAAAATGCATTTCTATTTAAGCAGAACAAAATAAAACTGACGTTTAATATTTACTCTTCAATTATTCATTGCAATACATATCTTGTATCATTCTAATGCGTATTTTTGTCTTATCGCTATGCAGTTCAAAGTACATGACAATTTGACAGAAATACCCAGGAACATCTGAGCTGATCTGCATGCTCATAAAATACATCTCATTTTATAGTTTTATATATAATAACCTGATCCTTTTAACTTGAAATACTATATGCAAAAAGGCGAATATATTGTCATGGTGTGGTGTTGAACAGCCTAGAAGTCTAGTTCATTTTTGAACCATGATAAAATGGGTTTATGGTGCATGTGGTCGAAATGTAATAGGTTCACTTTAAAATAGAATCTAACTACTGGGAAGATCTAATAATAACATGTTCATATTTATTTCAAAATCCTTATGAATGTCCTGTAACACACCTAACAATTGTTAGGAATACAACACCCTATGAACATGTGCTTGTTTCCTGTGGCTTGTCCTACATCTGTACCTGGAAGAGGGACGAGGCGTACAGCAAAGTTCCATCTCCTCCCAAACATATGATAAAGTCTACCCGATTGGAGATGTCATCATAATCTGTCAGGTGTATAGAAACAAAAATACAGGCCATGCTTTACGTAAATCATTGATGCTCTTGAAACATGCATTTCGACCATTATTTTTAAGGATAGGATGCATATGGATACCTTCACTAAAAGTACAAAAACTCTTTTTCATGGCCACAAAGCTCTCGTCGTTAGCGATGGCCGGGTCCTCCAGGACTTTCCTCTCCACGTAAACCATCATTTTTTTCTGCTAAGGTACATAACAAGAACGACAAATGACTATGCTACTTAAAACAAACAAACAAACAAAAAACAAACAAATACAAGCCAGCTCCAATATCTAAGCAAGTTATTAATATTTTGAAAAGCATTCAGTCTGTATAGCTCTACAACTTGTCCTTAAGAAGTTACGTCAACGTGTTAGACTTCACACACTAATTAAAAATAAAATTTTAATACTAATTAAAAAAAATTCATAGATTTCGATTAAGCATAAGGGAGCATTCAGACCTCTGTCAGGAAGATGCAGAGCTCTTTAAAAGGCTGCAGAAGGCTGACATCCTGAATCTTTTTAATTACAAGGACACTTTGGGGTGGCTTGTTCCAGGTCAACCTCTGACTTGCCGGGTCCTGAATATGCCTGGAAAACACAGGCACATATCACACACACATACATCACACACACACACACACACTGCATGAGGCAAGATGCAACAACTTTGTCTGTTGTAGATTAAATGAAGTATTTATATACTTGCAAGCAGTTAGAAGCACACTAGAACTAGTGTCTGTATTATTTTCATTTCCAAACACAAGTTAAATAAAATTTTTTTTTTAAAAACCTGCATCCCAGTTGCATTTTATCTAATCCGAATTCCTACAGAGTGATAAAGAATATAAGAATCATAGCTTGAACCCTTACCGCAAACTGAATTAAAATGTTCTCAGCAATAACATTAATTAGACTAGATTTATGCAAATGAAAGCAGCTTTATAAGGAATGCCCTACATTTGATCTGCAAAGTTTTTTGTCTTCATGTATCCTTTTGCATAAATGCCCATGATCACAGAGACTTCATCAAAACAGACGCTATGTTAATGTGCGGCTTAGCACGCAAGCAGAAATACACGACTTTTACAGTGACAATTACATAACCCACAGTATTAAGCTCTCGCATACATGCCCCTCACACAAAGCACTGCACCTACCCCTCATGGCTTTACTACAATGTGTGACATGTGCTGCATTTTTTTTGCCAGTTTGTTATAAAAACTAACAAACAAACAAACATTATATACATAATTAAACGCGATGCCACAAACATCACTTTTCTCAACGGGGTTATATCAGATATCAGGTCATGTGATCAAGCATGTCATCAAACTAAAAACCCCGAAATAAAATACATCCAGCTCGAACACTGATTATCTCCCTTATGCAAGTAGTGAATCAGACATCTTACCAGTTCCTCATGCACGTGTTGAACTTCATGGTGTCTGGCATGTAATGAAGAGCTCAGGTGGAGGGAAAATAATTGGTTTACAGCGTTCTAATACCTCCGCTTCTCATTATTCAGGTGTGTTCATCTGTTCTATTTGGAATTCGAGCAAACAAACAAAAGAACGAACAAAACTGGTCGAACGTCTCTGTTCCTCATGCCGGATCGCGAGCTAAAGTGATTAGAGGAAGCCTCTGACTTTAAAAACAAAGCTCTCTCCTGACCACGCCACTCAAGCCCCGCCCTCATGACATGTGGGCCAACCTCACACAAAGACAGGTTCTCTGTGATTGGCTAGATTACACAGGATTGTCCCTACAGTCAGTCCCTCCTAAAAATTGCATAATTTAAAGCTCCCTGTTTGTATATAAAGAAGCTGTAAATTTTATATAATAATAACAGATTTTTTGTTTAGTGAAAAAAATAGAAAATAGATTTAAGATACTCCTGAATTCTAGGAACCTGAACAGTGAGGTGAGAGAGAGAGTTCAGAGTCCACAGGAGATAAACAGTCTATAAACAAGAGCGTCGACTTTAAATTGGATGCCGACCTTGACCCTAACCTGGATAAAAAAAAAGGGTTGTTTAAAAATATATAATATAAAAAATTTAAAAGCATAACAATTGTTCAAAAGTTTTCTTTTTGGACCATTACATGTTGTTCTGGGTGTGAAACTGGCAGTAACGACTTTCAGCTAAAACAAACCCACATGAATAGGATTGAGAGAGTCAATTATCAATCCCTTTAATTAGCATATTAAAGAGGAATTGGAAAGGAGTTTCAATAGCTAGTATCTCACCAAGTTTCTAGTGATAAACTGTCTAATCGAATGTTGAAATGACCATGAAAACTCTAAACAGTATTAAACTGGTTTACTTTCACTACACTATGTTCACATCAGCTCACATTAACTTTTATGGGTTTTATGATTGTGTTTCATTCAGGCTATCCATACATCTAGTTCCAGGGAAACAAAATTAGTTAAAAATTGTACTAAATACACCAAGTTTGAAAAACATACCAACTTGTATCAAACTCTGTTGCACTGAGCTAAATCGAGTCTCAACTGAATTTTTGTTTTTGTGGAATTTGGCCAGATTACTTACATTGTACTCATGTACCAGGTAAAAAATAATAATAAATAAATAAATAAATAAAAAAAACCATGCTTGGTGAACAGAGCAGAAAAATCTAACACGACCAAGACCTTCTGTAACAATTATTTGCACCTCAATTTTAATTTCAGACAGTCTTGAAAAACCTGAATTATCCCTTTAAGGGCATTTTCCATCACCCTTCTGCACACTGACCTTAATCACAAGTGTCAAAAAGCCATAAACAAACCCCCAGGGTGCTTCACATTAAGCTACATGACCTGCTTTAAATTCATCATCGTCAGTTTAAAGTAAAAAAAATAAATAAAAAAAAAAATCAATAAATTCCTGCACACCTTGGCCAAGAAGGACAGGAGCATTTGGACAAAATGATCAAAGCGAAACGTAAACAGCTGCAGCTCAGAAATAATGCAAGTTTTTTTTTTTTTTTTTAACACCATGATCAGAGACTTTGCGGTTATATCAAATCACAAGCTCTAATTATTAATTTATAAACGCTGACCTGAACCAACCGGTTTGCCAAGAGCTTGCCGTGTTTCTGTAATGCTGAGTCATGCAGACGCAGCACGTGCTGAAAACTATGCAAGCTGCAGTGATTAAAATCAATAGAAACAGCATATCATAACAAAGGGTATTACTTAAGACGATACACTCTCGGCACTTTGCACGAAATGCTAATCTATTAATACAGAACCACATTATGCTTCTTGTCCATTACATACACTACCAGTCAAAAGTTTGGAGACACCTAATGCCATGGTCTCTCTTGATTTTCATTTCAGTCTACATTGTAAAACAATGCTGAAGGCATCCAAAATATGCAATAATCTCCTTTGATCTGGTACTTATGCTCTTTAAACCCGTCATAAAGGCTCTAATCTGAGGTGCTGTTAACTGGTGATTTTTGAGGCTGGTAACTCTAAATCAACTACTCCTCTGCAGCAGTGGTAAGTTTTAGTCTCGCTTTCCTGGTAAGGTTTTATCATGGTGCTTGATGGGTTTTGCAAATGCACTTGACAATACTGTTCTTGCAAGAACTACTCCAGAGCAGCTGATCTTCATGTCATAAAATAACCACGACTGTTGTTAGTTATCTAATGCCATGTTATTTTATAGTTTTGGAAAAAAAAAATGGACTTGCGTTTGACTGGTGTGTCCAAGTGATTAATTCCTTTTCTGAAACAGCAGCATGGGACAGTAGTAATAGTATGCTGTATTATTTTATAGCAGGGGTATTGAATTAAAAATGTAAGGTCCAGTCAATCGTTAGGATTCAGATCTCTATACATGCAGTCATTGTAATGTACAATTCACACGGATCAGTATTATCTGGGGACCTTGTGTCATTTAGAAATTACCCTCAGACATCTGAATTTCGTGTGGCGCATTTGCACATAAGTGAGCCTTGAGATTTAATTGAATTTACTGACTTATGCTTCATTTATCTGTAACTCATTAACTTCGAATAAGGATGCGAACCTCCTGGCTTAATTATGTACTATTTTGGAGAGGCTACTGTTTGGAAATGCCTTTAAAGGTCTAGCTGTATGATATGAACAGAAGAGTGTTTACCGCATGCTGCTATACATGTCATTCATCGCTTTCTAATCATTCTTTTTTGCTTTCGCTCTTCTGATGGTTTTCAGCTTTCTCTTTCTGCAAATTGTATTGTTGTATGGTGTATATGACCCAGCACCCAAAATACTTTTAAAGCACTCCCACACAGCCTCAATTCTTCATGGAGATTTTCACATAAAAAAATAATAAATTAATTTAAAAAAAGGTATACAACTCTGCCAAATCACAGACATGCTGATTCGCACGGGACTAATATTATTACAGGATCTCGGTGTTCTGCGAAATATGGTAGGTCATTTGTGGAGGAACTTTTACTTTATAAATTACAGACAAGGCCAATTCGCACACGATTAATATCACAGACAAACTCAAATTATTACAAAATCACACAAAAGGTCTCCAGGTAATACTAATCCCGTGCAAAACCGTGAGTTTACAAACTTACTGGCTTAAGTAAATTAAGCCGTTTAAAATTTCCGGAGCATTTCAGTAATATTTATTGCCAGTTGTCAGTAACTTTGTGAAACATGTGGACAGTAAACTTTTAAGGCCTTGTACATTTCCATATTTGTATGGAATACAAGCAACATTCTTTAATAAATCTTCAGTGAGTCTTTATTTGCAAGCTGGTGGGCTGTAAAGGAATGTGAAAGGAATCTGGTTGCTCTGTCATACTGGGCTCTCACTTCGGGTATTTTACATACCCTTTACCTTGAACTGCTGAGGATATGTTTGCTCAAATGAGACATGTCTTGTCCCATAGTGGCCTTTCATATTACTGCTATTTAAAACTGTTAAAACTATTTTAAACTGGTTGTAAACCTTCCGTAGGAAGATAGCAGCAGATAAGGAAATGCTGTTATAATGCAAGTTTTTTTAAACTTAATAATCTGGTGTTTTACTGTAAATAAAATGTCATTTCTTTGAATGTAAACTTTTCAGTTTGCTGCAGTACAAAAGGAATTAAAACACATTAGATTATGCTGTTATAAGAACCATTATAAATTTTCGGTAAAAGTAACTCCACATATATCATATATTATTCCTTAACTTAATAGCCAGATGTTTTCCCTTTTTACAACAGAGCCAGGTCCTGTAAGAAGCTGCCTTTCTGTTTAAATGAGTCCATCCTGTCATGAAGTCATAATCAGAGTGAGTTTTCGGGCCCTTCTCCTAAGTTGAAAATGACAAACGACAGCAGTGTCCAAACTTATGACCACTATGAACTGCCACCAGGTTGAGTAGAAAGCTGTTCTGTGTTTGCAGGTTCGAGGAAGTCAGCTGTGCTGATATAAAGATAATCTGTTCCCACTTTTAAAAAAAGTGCAACAATTGACACATTGAATTCTTATCCTACAAGTTGTCCTTAACACACGCACACGCAGGCTTCCTGAAATTCCAATGCAGATATGAGCAATAATAAACAAAATATTAATAGTTAGTAATATATTTCTGTGTTTTTTTTATTATTATTAATATTGATCAATCTTTTAAATTGAATATCTTTTTCCTCCTTTTGTGAGAAAAAAAAAAAACCCCACAATGTTTTTGAACCTGAGCACTTCCTGTTGGTCCTGTTGCAGTGTTGCACTGGTGTTAGGTTTCAGCCCTTTACTGCGACTGTTTGCTTAGACATCAGTATATCTGTAGATTAAAGCCTGAAATTCTCCGCTTTGGATTAATGAGCGATAGATTAGTGTTTAATTTGCGATCCATCCAAGACCTTCGCAATGAACAATACACCAAGATTTCAACTAAAGTCAACATCAATATCTTTATTTTTATTCACTGATAATGCTACTAACGATTTATGTTACAATAAGCATATTATTGTAAAAATAATTGACCCCTGTCTTCCCTGTGTTCCAGCACTTTCTATTCATTCAACTTCATTGTTAAGCTTTCTACTGGTAATTCTTCTTTTGACATATTATTGCACTGTGTTGTCATTCGAGCCATTATGCTTAGACACATAAATACAGGAAACAATGCCTGAGGTAATTTTTGCTGTTGAGAAACTAAAGTTTCCATAATTGTGAAAAAAAGGTCTATATTCAGCTTCCTGTTCTTTTTTTCCTCCAGTACAGATTTGGTTTCTTCCATGACTCGTCCACCCACAAGTCAAAGAGGATATTCACTTTTCATACAAGGAATAATACCCATTGTGAACAAAGCACATTGTATTGAACACACTGTAAAACATTTTCAATAGATCTGTTAAAGGATAAATTTCTTTTTGCTAATGAAAAAAGTGATTTTGTACAAAAGCATCTTAACCGTAAATGGGCTTAGATAAATAATCATAAGCATTTATGCAATTATGGTTAGGGTATTAGTTCAAAAAGATTTGACAAGAAAGGCATTGTATTACTTCTGAAATGCAATGTATTCAAACAGAGAAACAAAAATGAGAACACACAAATTATAACTCAGGCCTGCCCCATGGCTTTGATTTTATCTGACTCACCAATGGGGTGGATATCAGAATCAGTATTACGTTGTTTTTATAGATTTTATTACAAATCTAAACAAATTTAGCAATATCATTAGATAATGGCCGATGTGTGAATAGTTTAGAGCACAACACCTGTAGGATTATAGAGGAACTATAACATTTTACCACCATAAACTGTAAATTAAATACATTAATTACTATATTAAATATTGTATGCAAACGTATATTTATAAATATATGTATATATTTAATGTAATGTACTCATGCGATACATGAATCGCCACACAGAAGAAAACAACAGGTAGTTGAATCGAATTCCTCCCTCTCTCCCATTTGCCCAAAAAGGGCTTTTTATTATTTTTTTTACTAAATGATTTATTTGCCTGAGTGTTACCGATTTTCACTTACATCACTGCTTTTGGGTTCTTCATCATACAAGCTTTGGGCCCAAATGTGGTCACTGGACTTGGTCCATGAAGTGACTGTGTCCGCCTAAAGAAAAGGAAGGGGGAAAAAAAGGTTAACTTTATGTCAAACTTTCTTTTTTTAACCTGCATGCTCAAATGGACAAACAATTTTGTTAAAGGCTAAAACATGTCAAAGAGAACTTCTAGCACAATATAAATTTCTAATTTATTTATAATGTCTGCAAGCTCCATATGCAATTACATAAAGACAAAAAGAGTCTGATGATTAAGTCACATGATGGCTTAAGATCATGCCTGAACAAGTCAAATCACAGTGGACCGACTCATTTTCCAAAACATATGATTACATCAGACAATTCTATGTAAATTACATTTTTATGCCTTTAGCTTCCTCTGTTGAGGTCATATGAGCTAGTACATTCTTAACTTGGAAACATCATTCTCATCCATAAACCTACACATAAAAGTATGTTGTTTTTAAATCAAATGTCAAACATATTGCATTATTACTACTAATGTGATACCAAGACATTAAAATATTTCACATATAAAATGGAAAAAAAATGACATAACATAAAACATAATTATGTATTACATAATACTGTACATCCCTTTCAAACAGAAAGAAAAATTAATTCATTAGGATCCTTTAACAAAAACAACAGAAAATGCAAGAGAGTTGCATAAGCAGAAATGAATGCATGTTAATGAATGTCCATTTTTGTCTATAAAAAAGGTTCTTTTTGTGTTACAGCACAAGGACTATGTTTCATGCTTGTGAATAAAATCCAGCAGAACACTCGGACACCTGTGAGCCATGAAAAGCTTCTGTTCATACAAAAGCAGCATCAAAGATGGTGAATTTCATATGATGATTAGAGATAAATGGACAGAACAAGAAAGGAACACGACAGAATAAAATCACAGATAATTTTGTAGCACTGTGAACCAAGCATTGTTTTATGTACAGCTTTCAGTCACATGGGAACCATGTCATATTTAAACCAGAGCAAATCCTGAATATTGTTGGGTTGTGATTAAACAAAAGGTATTGTGATGCCCCCTGTGGGCACAAAGCAAAGGTTACACGTTGGGAAATTACTTGTTTAATTAGTTAAACTTGCTTTATGAAGATGTCTGAAATAAAGCAGAATATATATAAATTTATATAAATAACTTTTTTTTTAATTGCATTTTGAGACGTGTTTCAGCTCAAGATAGTAAAGAGATGGTAAAAAGTGATTTATTGTAAACATTTATTGTAAACCTTTAAAATTGATTGTAGTGCATTTTGTAGGCAACAAGACAGGCTTGCTCTCTGTCTCCTAACAAGGGGTGTTCAAGTCACTGTGAATGAAGGTGTGAAACTGATTGACATTTACAGAAGAGTTTAAGCACAGTACAATGATGAGACTCTAAGCCATAGTAAAACATTTGAATGGTGCTAACATTTTAAAAATGGTTATATTCAGTAAATGACATACAAGCATTCAGAGACACATTACATGAACTCCGCTGGGAGTTACTGGCACATACTCTATACAGCACAGATTTACACCATTAAAAGGTGTTCCTGTGAGGCCAGTTCCACAGACGTGAAGCAGGTAGTCCTATCATGACTTTGGAGTACTGAGAAAGTTTTCTACCTTAAATGGTACAGACAGGTGACATAGCTCATCAAACTCACCAGTGAGTAAAATAAATCAACTTCTCGATGATATTCATATTATACACTCTTGCGTATATAACTGCTGCTCACTGGATTTTACTGTTCTTTAAATACACCATTCTGTCAAAACTCTAAGGAGCTTGAAAATCTCAAACCAGCCTGTCTGGTTTATATATACACACAGCATCTCCATAAATTTGAATATCATTGAGAAGTTGATTTATTTCAGTAATTCAATTCAAAATCCTCTTTTCAGATGAAAGTTATTTTTGCATTTAATTTGAAAATTAAGGTCCCAGAATCATTAGGAAGACCGGGGAGGCACAGAATCCAAGTTGCTTTCGGGGCAAGTGTGAAGGTTGCACAGTCACTGGTGAGTTTGACAAGCTATGTCACCTGCAGGTGTTGATCCAGTATAAGAGTTTTATCAGGTCCACGGCACGTCATGCTTCCCTCTTGGCACCTGCCCACCCTGACAAAAGTATTAATACCCGGTTTAAGGATCATAGTATTCATGTGCTTGATTGGCCAGCAAGCCCTACCTAAACCCCATAAAGAATCTGTGGAGTATCGTAAAGATGAAGCTGTAAAACACCGGAACCAAAAACGCAAATGAGCTGAAGGCTGCCATGAGAGCAACCAGGGCTTCCATACAGCAACACCTCAGCAGTGCTACAGACTGATCGCCTCCATAACGCACTGCTGCGGTAATTCTTGCAAACGGAGCCCTGACCAAGTATTGAGTGCTGTACATGTTAATACTTTTCAGTAGTCCAACCTTTTCTGTTTTTTTTTTTGTCTTGAGTAATATTTACATTTTGTGAGATACTGGATTTTGAGTTTTCATTATCTGCAAGCCATAATCATCAAAATTAAAAGAAAAACACTTAAAATATATCAATCTGTTTGTAATGAATCTATATTTAACATATTTAATTGAATTTCTGAAATAAATCTAATTTATTAAGATGCACCTGTGTGTATACAGGTGGGTCCCATATATAATGCCAGGACAGTGCATTTTCTGCATTTGACAACAGCACCAGTGTTGCAACTCAATTCAGATCGCAAAAATTATTTAAGCAAACATATTTGATAAATTAACAAAATGCTTTACCCATTACCCATGTTTTTTTTTTTTTTAACCCATTTACCCATACCCATTAGCAGGGCACTTATCTATGCTGTTATACACACTGGTGAAACAAACCTTATAGAAACTGAAAGTTCTCAAGGGTGATGGTAAGATATGGCTAGGGTGGGGTCAAACTGCATAGCTTTAGTCTAAACTAGTTTAAATACTAGTGATGTTTGCATATGGAAATTTCTAAAAACAAACTTGCCCTGTAGTCATTATTTCTCAACGAAAGCACATCTGATTCCAAGATCAAGGGATCCATTATGTAAAACAAACAAAAAAATACAAAATACTAATTGTTTAAAGAAGCTAAAAAAAAAAAAAAAAAAACAATGTTCAGCTTATGTGGTCTGCCAGTGTTTGCTCATCGACTCATTGTCATCTGTTGGTAACTACACAAAGAACTACCCTATGCGATTTGAGTAGCATTTCAACTACGCAATACGTCGACACACATTACTTGAAAAAACAGGTTGCGTTAAACGTGTTGCAAGGTGTGCTGTTAAGAAAGACAAAACCCACAAGATGCTGCAAAATCCATATTACAAAATATAAAAAAAATTTCAGTAGAGACAAAAAGACCATTAGAGGAACCTGGTCTCTGTACACATATTGTTCATTAAGCAGCAGTGAATTATTTTCAGCAAGTGAAAGCAGACACTCAGGAGATGTAAAGCAGACGCCATAAACAGTGATGACATTTTTGCAAAATCTAATAAAAATACCAATTGGATGTCTCCTAATGATGGTGCTCTCTTGCTTGCTCGTCCAAAAAAAAAATCTGAATGGATTATTACCCGATGTATTTTTTTCCCCCAAACCTATATAAATATAACTTGTCATCATATTCAATGAGCGATTCATCTTGTCCACTCCAGTGAATTATTAAAAAGTGCTCGCCCTATCATCCGGAGATCGCGAGTTCGATTCCCAGGTGACGCTGTAACTCCTCACAGCCGGAGGTCTAGAGAGAACTGATTGGCCGAGCTCTCTCAGAGGGGTGGGATGATGAGAGGTACTTAGTGCTCCCGCTTTAATCACGGCTCCAGCCAATGAGGGGCATCTGTGAGCTCACGCAAGCGGAGGGAGCAGATAGAGTGCTCCTCCGAGTGTGTTATGCTGCCCCCATCGGTGAGTAAGTGAGCAGTTCGAAAATATGTGGTCGGCTGGTGTCACATGGTTCGGAGGAAACGTAATTGGGAAACCCCAAGTGACGTCGAGGAATTGGACACGAATACATTATTGATAAAACTATGAATTCCACGCTCTACCATATAATACTGAGGGAGAATGTACAGCCATTAGTTTGTGACTTCAAGCTCAAGCGCACTTGGATTAGGGACGCAACACTGACCAGAAACATACCAGCAAGTCCACCTCTGAATGGCTCAAAGAAATAATTAAATAAATTTAAAAAGTTTGGAGTGGCTTAGTCAAAGTCCGTACTCAAATCTCAAAACTCCCCCCAGTGCTGCTGAATTAAAATAATTCTGCAAAGAAGAATGGGTCAAAATCTAACACAGCGATGTGAAAGACAACTGCTCCACACAGTCTTTTCAATCTTTTAGAAGGAAATGCCAAAAATATATTTGGCATTCTAATTTACAAGCCACATTTTTAATGAATGATCAACTATAAAAATATATTTTTTTTTATTCAGTTTTTTTTTTTTGGCTTCTAAAGGTTCAAATATTAGAAGTGCAGGTGCGTCTGCACTTACCTGAACTCTGCACAGCTAGGCACAGACGAGGTGGACATGCTCCTGGCTTTTGGTTTATTACGGAAAGCTTTTCCCAAACTTTGAGGCTCCTTCCTGCCACAAGATGTGCATGCCGTCTCCGGCTTTAGGATGCAGCTTGACTCCCCGGAACCCTCCATCTGAGACAACGAGAGCGGCGTGACAATAGATTAATGTCTGAAAGCAAATCCTAACATGAACTGAGGTTCTGCTTCTTCTTGAAGCTTCTTCTCTAGTCTCGAGAGAAAGGTCTTTGTTAACTAGTTCAGGAAGTTATGATGGCTGTTGCAATAAAAAAAAAAGACATCTCAACATTCTGTAGTTGGGCAAACAGCACCCAGTTGTTGTAAAACAACAAGATGCTGTAAAATCATGTCTATTGACCATAAGTATTTAAATCAACTGCACTAGTATTCTAAACTTGGACACCGACGTAAACAGACGAGTTAACCAACATGTTTTACCCGACACCTTCTATTCAATACTTTAATTTGCTACGTTAAAGGTTACAGGGTAAAATTCTTTCAAAAGGCTTGGAATAGCAACTGATAGTTGAGAGGACAAGACATACCATAGCATATTTGGAAATGGTGTGCTTTTTACAGATTTTACAAATACATGCATGTTGATTTAGTGTAGGGTAGAAAAAGGAGATGCTGTTCTCATCCACTACAAGAATAGCCTGAAATTATAAGAACACCTGGTGGTGGTGATGGTGGTTGGGTTGGGGGGGGGGGGTTGTAAATATGAACTTATGCCTCTTTCGTAGGGTTGGATTGTAAGGGGAGGGGTTAGAATAAATAAGCGCATGTTCATATTACCGAGTCACAAGTTGCCAATGTGGAGGCATACAGGAACAACTACAGCAACAATCTGTTAATCTACAGGGGGCAAACCTGGACTTTTGATTATGCAGAATAACCGAACACATTCATGAGAGTAAAATCTCCCTTTATTTCTCTATATAATGCCTTGCTACACTAATGCACTTATCTCAGAGTTTTACCAGTGCTTGGATAACATCAAGGTAGAAAGTTTTCATTACACCGAAGCCATGATCGGACTGCCTGCTTCCTCTCTGAAACGCTGACCTCTCAGGAACTAGTTTAAATGGCCCAAACATGTGGAAAAGGTTTGGAAATGGCCTTCTTAAAAACATTTGCACCATTCAGATGTTTTACTGCAGTATGGTCTCATCATTGTAATTAGCTTGAAGTCTTCAGTAAATGCTAATAAGTTTTAGACCTTCACACATTTTAAACACACCATGTAATTTAACAAACAAAACTTACACCAAACTGGTAACAAAAACAGTGTGATAAACTCATCTATCTGTAAGGATATTGACAATTATCACGATATCATGAGGCCAAAGTATGTAGAAACACTGAAAGGATGCTGAATTCTAGACAAGTGCTCACCACCAAATGATGCAAAAATAATTTCATGTAAAGCAGTAATATGCAAAGGGATTGTTTTCCTCTTAGTAGAAAAACAGAAGTTAAAACTAACTAACTTCTGTTATCAGAAGTGACAAGCTGCCAGGTATTAAGAACTAATAAACACAACAAGCTGAGTCAAATACATAGCAAAGATACATAGGTTCACTTTTTTTTCTTTTTTTTTTTTTATCCGTTTACATGAAAGTTACTGCTGTCACATTGCAGCTTATTGAGACCCAATCATGCGTGTGAGCAAAAACATTTGCAGGTCAACATAGTTTTTCTCTTCTCTTAAAGTCTGACATATACAGTACCAGTCAACAGTTTAAGTTGATTAAGTTTCTACATTCGAGAACAATAATGTAGATTTCAAAACTAAGAAAACACCACATAATTCATACATTATACATACATGTACATAGAAAAAGGCCCAAAAAATGTATACTCATTTCAACAGTTGTTATCTAAGGCCTTTTTTAAAACTTAAATTGAATTTTGTCAGCAATATGTAGTGGTATATTTCCTCTAATGATGTTAGTAGTCACACCATCACTGATGCCATAATCATGCTATCAGAAGACAGGAATATATTCATGTTGAACTGTGTATTTATTTTGGGCCCGTCATGGGTATGTGACATCATAGCAATTAACTTATTTTATGACAGAAAGGTTGGCTGTTCGGGAAAAGTTCTTGCAAGAACAGTGTTGTCAAGTGTAATTGCAAAATCCAACAATCACCATGATGAAACTGGCTCTCATGAAGAACATCCCAGGAAAACAAGACCGAACCTTACCTCTGCTACAGGGAAGTTCATTTAGAGTTACCAGCCTCAGAAATCACTATTAGCCTCAAAATCACCTTAGATTACAGCAGTTATAAAGGCTTTACAGAGCACAAGTTGCAGACACATCTCTCAAGATCGACTATTCACAGAAGATTATTGCATGTCTGGGATGCCTTCGGAATTGTTTCACAAGAAATAAAAATCAGGAAAGACCATACAATTAGGTGTCCAAACTTTTGACTTGTAGTGTTCGGTGTGTGTACGCTCATGATGTCTTTTAGCTCGTTTAAAGCCCCAACTCCAGTTGACGAGAAAAGAAGCAGGACCACAGCACAGTAAATGTGACCGACAGATTTAGATCTAGTCCCAGACCAGTGCCATCACGCATCAAGCTCGGCTTCCTGACTGTGTTCATCTTATCTACCTGTGCACGTGGGTTTCCTCCCATCTCACAAAAACATGGCGGTGGGCGACCTGACTACCCTAACTGTGTGCGAATGCTAGTTAAACTAGTTACACAAATTACAGTACTTTTCTATACATGTTTATAAAATCTTGAAACACTTTTGAATGTAGTGACGACACGTGAGCAGGCCAGTTAGCATGTGTTAGCTAAGTAGCTCGTCTGCGCCAGCTGGGTTATGTATTAGCTAACAGGCTACTTACATTGTCCTGATCAGTCCTGATGGGTACAGGCTGATCCTAGCTGCCGGCTAGTGGAAGCGGGTGTTGAAGGAACTCGCTGGCCGCTGCGCTGTGCAGCTCACTGCACCGCCATGAATAAATAATTAGCTGTCGTTCCCCATACGCGGGGTTACCCTCTCACGAAGACATTTCGCCGGTTTGCGGTTTCTATCCCAACAGCACGCGCGCCAGTTTAACGGCAGCTTCCGAGCTGTCACCCGCTGTTCCTGAAGGCTCCTTGACTAGCCAGTATGACTGCTATGCCTGTATTACGTCATCGTCACCGCCCGCGCTGATTGGTCGTACTGGTGGGGTGGGGGTGGTGGGGTCTTTCCTGTTTCTACTATGATTGGTCAAGCCGTAGATGAGCAGGTTCTCGAAGCTCCTCCTTCTTCTGGTGCTCGTGCGCTGACGGTGGTTTTCATTCAAAACAAGACGCCACCAGTACGAGCAGTACTCAGTTCAGAATTGTTACCAAGCCAGTTTACTCAAACGTCTGAAACAGCTATTTTATTGAAATGGGAAAACGACACTCAGGCTACGACCTCGTCACAATGGCAGCACCTCTGTTTGTTCTGCACAAATATGGTGAACACACTAAAAGAGCTTGTGGCAGCAAAGAAAGTCGCTCCTCCTGCCACACCCACACCCACACTCACCCTCAATAGTGGTTAGCACTGTGGCCTCGCATCTCCATGGTAAAGGTTCGATTCCGGTCTAGGGTCTGTGTGCTTGGCTGGGATCCTCCGGGAAATCTAGTTTCCTTCCATGGTGCAAAAACATGCAGATTGGGTTAATTGCCATTTCCAAATGGTCCATAGTGTGTGTGTGACTGGCACTTACTTGCTGTGTGTATGTGCCCTGTGATGGACTTGCCCCCTGTCCATTATTTACCCCACCTCATGCCCTAAGTCTTCTGGGATAGTTTCTGTTTTACTTACTTTATAAAAATTCATTGCCCTGTGATGGATTTGCACTCCATCTAGACTGTACCTCGCCTTGTGCTCTAAGTCTCCTGGAATGGGCTCCAGGCCCCCTGTTACCCTGTATATGGGATGATATATGGAAAAGTGGCATAGACACTGAGTGAGTAAATGAAAATTCATTCATTCTTTCATTTATCAACTATACAGTTTATCCTATCCTAAGAGATTTAGGGCATGAGGTGGGGTAAATACTGGACAGGGGGCAAGTCCATCACAGGGCACATAAACACAGCAACAAGTGAAAATTAATTAATTCCTTCATTCATCAACTATACAGTTTCATCCTGTGACAGGATTCCCTTTTTCTGCCACTTATTCAGCCAAGGCCTCTTTAATATATTCATACACATGGAGCATGAATTACTCTCCTGAAAAATTATTGAATCAACCAAATTACTCTTGCATGTTTATTCAGTGGGTGTGGATTAATGATATAAAATAAGGATTAGAAGCCTTATGCTAGATAACTTTGTAAAGATGTACAATTGTGCTAGATAACATTGTAACACAGAAACTTGACCTCTTTTAGCATCTTACACTCCAACTCAGGAGTCACAAAGTCATTCTAACACTTCAGTATCTTCCTACAATGCATGTAGTAGTTTACCCCACTGTCTAGATTATTCCTGTATCATAAGGAAAGGAAAAAGTCCATTAATAGAAAAACAT
The DNA here is from genome assembly GCA_011419295.1 of Clarias macrocephalus. Lineage (NCBI taxonomy): Eukaryota > Metazoa > Chordata > Actinopteri > Siluriformes > Clariidae > Clarias > Clarias macrocephalus. The sequence goes on along the minus strand of JAAGKR010002483.1, from coordinate 49,007 downwards.
CAAAGTACATTCAGGTAGCCAGATGACCTTGTTTTTTGTGGTTATTTCATTCACTATTATATGAGTTGTTGTGCTGTTGTGTTTTTTGCCGATTTGATTTCACCAAACATTAAAGTGGTCTTGGGCTGGACGACAGGGTGTAGGACACTGTACTGTATTTTAAATGAGTGAGACTCATAGAAATATGGTGTAAACATTCATAGGGATTTCTCTTGCTATAAAAATTTCATCAATAAATTAATTTTAAGTCAAGTTTTTATAGGTACAGTTTTGTTAGCTGTGCATGGTAGTTTCTTTCTAAAAATGAGAAGTTTGACAGCAAAATGAGAACTCGATTTTAAAAGAAGCGAGAGCTATTGCAGACTAATAGGAAATATTTTGTATATATATTCTTTATATCACAAAGGTCATAAATACAACAGGCAAAAAATATTGTAAACATATCATATTTGGGTCATACCAGTGTGAATAAGTTTGTATGATTTTATAAAACATTGTGAATCCACTTCCCATGGTTTTGTCAAAATAAATGTAAATTATCAATATTATCTAATATTGTTAAATTGACTACTATTGCATTTACTTTTAGTTTCTTTCCTTAATGGAAATGGCAAGAGTGTTTAAAAAAACTAGACTCATGTGGTAAATTTTAATAAGGTTTGGACACAAATGTATATCTTGAAGCACAATAAATATTTCTTGAGATATGTAGTCAGAACAGTACTTCTTGGCAATTATATATTCTCAATAAGTGAGACACATAGAAATTAATAGAATTAGACGACTGCGGTCACAGAAAATTAATGATCACGATGACTGAATATTATAATTTACTTCAATCTTGACATGATGCATAAAGATATACTCGAGGCACCGGCATTGCAACGTACTGTATATACTATTAGCTCAATAGTAATTTCACAGTTGTGTTTATATAGTGCTTTTAACGATGGTTAGTATAGCAGTTTTATAGAATAAAACAAATTAGGGAAGTGACTATGAACTGTGTGAGAAAATATGTATCAGAATTATCAGCTTGTCCCTGATGAGCAAGCTGAGGGCGACGTTGTCAAGGAAAAACCCCCTGAGATGGCAGAAGGAAGAAATCTTGAGAGGAATCAGACTCAACAGGGAACCCATCCTCATTTGGGTGAAAATGCCATCTTCATGGAACTGTCCCCGGTCACCACATGCATTCCAAACAGACCACATGGGGCCTGAGACTAGTCCAGAGGAAAGAGGGGGTTTGGATCACTGGCTGGCAGCTCAGGAGTGCCGTGAGTAGCTCAAGAGAGAGAGAGATGTGGAGAGAGAGAGAGAGAGAGAGAGAGAGAGAGAGAGAGAGCATTTAGGTATACACAGTCACATAATGTATAGGGTGAATGTATATTTTGTGCAAAATGCGAGCAGGAACCCTAGCAGGACTAACTATGACAGCATAACTAAAAGGGAGAGCCAGAAGGAAACGCATTCATGAGGGCTCCCTGGAAAGTAAAGCAACCAGTCACTCCACCATCAACAAACTTGAGTGATCAATGAGTTCACGTTGCTTAATTAGGTGTTTAATAACTGCTAGTTTAAAAGATTTTGATACATATCCAGTGCTGAGTGAAGAAGGTTATATTTCAAACCAAATATATTTTGTTACTTTTCTTCTACAGTGAAAGAATGAACCAATAGACATGTGTTAAATTTCACAACATAATCTGGCATGCTCAAGATGCGCTTTTCATGCCCACAACTTTAGTATCGCATGACAAGCTGGGGCCAGATTTACATGAGTTAGCTTTCATAACCGTATCTATCTTTTTTCCCTTTTTGCCATGACTTTTGGCCAGCAACAGTGTCCTGGTCCACCCCAGTACACACAGCTGCGCGAGCGCTTAGCTAGAGAAAAACACAAGTGTCACTTCACTTTACTAAAGTGGCACTTCAGTACTTGGTAAGTTAAGGGATATGCAAATTGGCGTGTCAGTTTGGCTTCATAGTTATTAATATTCATATACGAATATTATATCGGTTACTAAAAAACTGCATTGAGTAGATCCCCAGTTTATCTAATGCAGATATTAATACGGACAGACAGTGGCTAACGCTATTATTACAAATCTATGAAGATATTTGATCGAATATGCAAAAATATATAGCTTTAACCCATCATTAAAATTCCAGAAATAGTCTTTTACACACTCTGGTGGTACTGTATATAGTCTTATCTTATAGTTTTTATCAAAACTATGTATTGTGCGAAATTTATCATCTTTGCCTTTACAAGACTTCTCTTGTTTTTTTTTAACCAGAGCTCTGCTGTGGAAGGTTGGGTCAAAGGGATGACGGTTGGTGCTTTTGAAGCTACTGGACGAGTGTGAACAAGCTGGAAAGGTTGCTGTAATCCTAAAGGTTTTTGATGACTATGCAGAAGCTTTTGGAGTGATGTTCGGTCAGGTTTGTGCTCTGAACATTGAACTCCAAAAGGACTGGATGGGCAAAGGCATCCCAACAATTTGCTCCTCTCAGATTCACATGTTGAGAACTAAACTCTTGTTGCCATGGACTCTTTTTTTTGTATCTGACACATTGGAAAAAAAGACAAAAACTGTTCATATTTGTTTTTAAAATGTTTATGATATTGAAATATAACATAATCAGTAAGCATCTGGTACACTGTATTACAGTGGTATGTGTTGAGACGACATATAACATTGTGTACTTTGGAAACACAGACTGAATAAACTGAATGAACTAAAAAAATTAAGCTGCGCCAACAATTTACCTTCCCTGATGTCACATCATTTGATAAAACTTCTACCCCTAGGGTTTTACACACTCTGGTGGTACATATGGTATGGTTAGGCCATCTTTACAAGACTTCTCTTGTTTTCTTTACCCAGAGCTCTACTGTTGGGTCAGAGGGGTGACGCTTTGCCTTTTGGAGCTACAGGAGGAGCATGAACAGGAACATGCTGTGGTGTTGGAGGGGACTGTGGTCCTTGAGGGGCTGGGTGACTATGCAAGAGTTTTAAGAGTGATGTTTGGTCAGGTCTGTGCTCTGAACATTGAATTTCAATTTGAATTTGACGTACACCTTTGAAGCCATCCACACGATTATGATTGGACTTGGAGACACACGCTCCCCTCAGAGTCACATCTTGAAAAACAAACTTTTTTGTGTTTGACACTTTGGGAAAAAGTCTTCAAAAATTAAATCTTTGCTAGTTTTGTATAAAATGGTTAAGAAATCATAATATAAAAGAGTCAGTAAGAGACTGATAAGCATCTGGTGTTATCCAGGTATTTTATTGACCTTTAAGCAAAATAGAACCTGTATTCTCCTGTTTTTATAGATCACTGTTTTCACTTGTTGCGGAAGAATAAAGTTTTTTTTAAGTAATGTTTGTGTGTTTTAATTGTTGGGGTATGGTTAGGCCATCTTCTTCCATCTTATTTTTTTATAGAAAAACAAATCACTTGAACCAACTACATCAATGGGCTACAATGGGGGACAACGTACTGTTTTGAGTCGAAGAAAAATTCGGCTAAGTCAACCCAATTCAAAAATATTTTGTTTGGCCAGCAAATTTCTTTGTAAACTTAAAAAACCTGTGAAATTCTTTAAATTTTTTATGTTGAGGCGCCTTATTATTATTATTATTATTATTATTATTATTATTATATATTTTTTACAGCGAGGGCTTCAACAATATTGCCTTCAATTAAAACTTTAAAATAACAAATATTTTTAATAGCTGCACGTGAGCAGACAGCACGGTGGTGTAGTGGTTTTGGTTGTGGAGTTTGCATGTTCTCCCTGTGCTTGGTAGGTCTCCTCCTGGTACCCTGGTGTTCTCCCAGTCTAAAGACATGCATATTAGGCCAAATCGTTCATAGTGTATGTGTATGCTTGTGTGCCGTGCAGTGGATTGGAAACCCTGCCCATGGTGTATGCTTAGTTCCCTTGGAGCCTGGATAGGCTCCAGGCCTCCTGTGAACTGATATAGGATAAGCAGCATAGAGAATAAGTGAAAGAAGTTTAGGCTTATAGTCCTGAGTGGAATTCCCTACACAATCAGTATGGATTCTGATAGCAAGAGAAGAAGTGAAAGGCTGTGACAGAGAAACTAGCAGTCCCGAGTCTGGTATAGGTGAAAGAAAGACTCTCCTGTTGATTCCAGTATATAAATGGATGAACATTGCTGGAAGCCCAGTGGAGAGGGGCAATGATTCATCCACTACTGCTGACCCAACAACATGAAAGGGCACCACCTGATGACCACCTCAAGGGTAAGAGTAGACCCGTGACTCTCACTGAACAGAAAGCCTGGTTGTTTCCTAAGGTCCTTCAGACCAGTTTCTAGTCTAACCAGGAGTCATTATGTGATTTACAGGCCTATGTAAGCACAATGAATGTGCTGTCATGAATATAAACAATCAGAAAATGTATTGCTTTTATGGGAGGATGGACAGGAAAAAGCAAGCTTTTCTCTCCAAAAAAAAAAAAAAAAAAACACAGGTCAAGACAAATTGCAATTGAACAAATCCAGTTATTGAACAATATCATTTGGATGGATGAGACCAATGTGGAGATGTCTGGTCACCATCCAAGTCAAGACTTTAAGCCCACTGAGATGGAATCTTAAGAGATTTTTGCATAAAAAGGCCCTTAAACATCAATGAATTGCAGCAATTTTTGAAGGGTCTTTCCATCTTGTTTCTTGAATGGTGGTTTACTTTTTGGGAAAAAGTGACTACTATTGAAAGCTGTTGTGATTTTTTGTTTTTGTGACTTCACACAAGCTGTTTAGACCGTGATTGTTTTTAAAGAGAGGATTTAAAAGATTTTTAAAGGTTTACCAGATCCTTGGTAACATCAGGGAGCTACAGAATGAAAAAAAAAAAACACCTTGCAAAAGCACATTTAAAAATAGACTAGGATCGTAGATACATAGTTTTTTCGCTACTTTACCTTCATGTAATTAAGTGTACAAAATATAGTGACAAAACCGCAGCACACTTTGTTGTAGAAGTCCTGATCAAGTATAGCTCCATCCATCTACAAACCTGTAAAGTCCACCTAGGGATCGTGGAGGCCAGTGTGATTATTATCCTTTTACGACCGTGGTCGTCAACAGTCACACACCTTGGGGACACCAATAAGCCTAATCTGGATGTCTTTGGACTGTTGGAGGAAACTGGAGTACAGGGAGGAAACCCACCAAGCACAGGGAGAAAATACAAACATTTTCATGCACATAGTCCCCGAGGCTGGAATCAAACCTGGACCCTTGAGGTGCAAGGCACAGTAAGAGTGCTTAAAAAGTCACTGCTCAACAAGGCGTCAGCTATCCTATTAATAGCACTTTTTAAATTAGCACTATTGTCTTCTTGCTGTCTAACCTGGATTTAGTTCTGAAGACATTTAAACCATGGATGGCTGAGGACTTCCTCAAAGGTTGGTCGAGCATCAGGGTCCTTCTCCAGACACCACATTATCAGATTGTGGCAATCTGTGTGTACAGTGATAAGAAATGTTAAATTTGACATTTAGATAAAAAAATATTATACATAAATCAATACGTGGTGTAATGCAGGTTTTACAACATGAACAGGTCTTCTACTTTTCTTACCTTCAGACAGGTCAGGATCCAAGTCCCTCTTATTATACACGTTGTTATCCTTGTTATGAAATGGCAGCTGTCCACAGACTAAGTGAAAGAGGAGAACACCCAGGCTCCAGATGGTCGCAGGAGCACCATGATATTCCCCCTCATGTACCCACTCAGGTGGGGAGAAAGCCCAAGTGTCTGAGCAAAAAAGAAAAAAGGAGCACCATCAGATCGTCAGAAAAACCACCACCTTCTTTTTAACTATGTCACATACCTTCAATGCGCTTACCTTCATATTCTGTGTAAGGGGTGTTCTTCAGCAAATCACCACAGCTGAAGTTAATGAGCTTGACTTTCTGTGTGTCAGTGGTGATGAGAAGATTCTCTGCCCTAATGTCACGGTGAAGGACACTACAGTCATAGCAATGGCGAGCAGCCTGAACCACCTGGCGCATGATATGCTGGGCCAGTGGTTCGGACAGTCGCCCTTTGTGACCTTCTAGGAATTGGCTGAGGTCTTTGCAAGGGCTGGGTCGCTCTAGGATCAAGATGATGCAGTCTGACATCTCGAACCATTCTATGAGTTCCAGCACATTGTCACAGTGGAACGGCTTGGAGACCATAACCATCAGTGCAACCTCTAGAGGGAGGCGCTTTGTCTCTCCAGGCTGAAATAAGAACATACAGGATTAGCAGTGGACATGAACAGAGATGTTACAATACAAAGGCTTGGATTGGTACTGACTCTGACATCTATCATGGTTTTTAGGGAATGGAGTCTGAATTTGAAACATGATCTAAAAGTAAACTGCTTTTGTTAATTTAAGCAATAATGAATAAATGGACACCTTATCTTGTCTTCTCTATAGGATCTTAGAAGTACAGTAATTTACTTACAATAATGATGAACTTGTCCTTCGGACTCTTTCCCACATATTTAATTGCAACCTGTGAAAATATAGAAAAACATAATTCAGAAATGGCGGCACAGGTTCGATCCCCGGCCAGGCTCGATTCCCGTCTCTGTGTGCATGGAGTTTGCATGTTCTCCCCGTGCTTGATGGGTTTCCTCCGGGTACTCCGGTTTCCTCCCACAGTCCAAAGACATGTAGGTTAGGCTAATTGGCATTCCCAAATTGCCTGTAGTGTGTGTGTGAATGAGTGAGTGTATGTGTGTGTGTGTCTGTGCCCTGCAATGGATTGGCACCCTGTCCAGGGTGTACCCTGCCATGTGCCCGAAGTCTCCTGGGATAGGCTCCAGGCCCCCCGTGACCCTGAATACATAATTAAGCGGTATAGATGATGAGTGAGTGAGTGAGTGATAATTCAGAAATTTTTAATGCTTTACAATTCATGCATGTCATTGATCAGTGTTATTTAGTTAGTGTTGATTTGCAGTCATTTACCTTTCTGCCGTCCACATTCCGCACTCCTTCACAGACAGCCGCAAAGCCTCTTTCTCCCAGCAGCTTTACTGGAGTGTACAGTGACTCGAACACCTCTGTTAAACAAACAGACAATCCTTCATGTGAGTTCTTCTGAAATAAGTACAACTTTTTGTCATGACACATTACTGTACATTTCTGATTCCTACATTCCTGGTTTTGGAGCAAATGGTGCATTCTAACACACATACCCCATGGGGTAATGTGGCTGTCCTCAGGATGACACAGGAGAGCAGGCATCTCACTATTAACTGGGTTCTGGATGCAAAGAAATAGTACTTTTAGAATTAGCATTTCTAATTGATTACAACTTCGAAATAAATTAAATATAACCAGGTTTGATTTAATTCTGCAGCTAAGTTCTACAAGTATTACATAAACATGGTATCTATACATATGCCTTATTTTTTTTATCTTATTCTTAGTCACAGTCCTTGTTGATAGGATTTCATTTTTACAAAAAATTGTCTCAACACATATGTCTTAACAACTATGTAATCATAATATATACATCCTAGATAAAGGGTAAGAAAATATTCTTTGTTTTGCAGTATATTCAGTCTCTATGTGATTATGTTTGTATATGCTAATGTACTGTAAAATAATTAGACCTGCACAGCCATCTTTGTTACAGAGCTCAATACATATCCTGTACATTCCATGTGACCTAGATTCTAATATCATGTTTCAGCTCATAATCTTCATCAATCTGTCTTACCTTGACATTCTGGGGGTTCTGAGGTTCCGTAAACCAAGCATGGCTGAGGATTTCGTCAAACGTTGGCCGTGCGTGAGGGTATCTTGCCAGACACCATAATATCAGATTGATGCAATCTGTGTGTAGTGTAGAGAGTGAATCTTTAGGTCATACTGTAATGCAGGTTCTGCAGCAAGATTAAATGTGATGCATTTGTATGTTCTCACCTTCAGACACGCCAGGAGCAAAGTTAATTTTCCTATTAACTATGTCCTCCTCCCGATGAAATGGCACGTCTCCACACACCAAGTCGAAGAGCAGAATACCCAGGCCCCAGATTGTAGCAGGAAGACCATGGTACTCCCCCTCACATAACCACTCAGGTGGGCAGAAAACTCTAGTTCCTGAATAAAAAGAGAGAGAAGAGCTCTATCAGCGATGCCTGAATCTTCACTGTGTTTTTTTAAAAGGCTCTCCCGTACCTATAGTGTTATGCACTCACCCGCATAAACGGTGTAGGGAGTGTCCTTCAGCAAATCGCCACAGCCAAAGTCAATGAGTTTGACTTGCAGAGTGTCAGTGTTGACTAGAAGATTCTCTGCTTTGATATCACGGTGAAAGACGCCACATTCACAGCAATGGCGAGCGGCCTGAACCACCTGGCGCATGATGTTCTGGGCAACGGGTTCCGACAGTCGCCCTTTGTGACTGTGCACAAATTGCCGGAGGTCCACGCAGGGGCTGGGTCGCTCCAAGATCAAAATGAAGCAATCGGGCATTTCAAACCATTCGATCAGTTCCAGCACGTTGTCACAGTGAAATGGCTTGGAGACCATTTCCATCAGTGCAACCTCCATAGGGAGGAGCTGTGTCTCCCCAGGCTGAAATAAAAACATGCAGGATTGGCATATATTTGGAGTGAATACATCTGAACTGTGTTAAGCAGAGATGTTACAAGGGAAGGAAGGAAATCTGGGTAGGGAAGGAAATCTGACTGTTAAACATGTGAATTGTTTGTAATTATGTTAGCAGAAACAAGTACGTAAATTCGAAAGGAATGTTGGGCTGCGGCTTTTCTGCAGTATCTCGGAAGTGAGTTACGTTTAGTTACCATGGTGATGAAGATGTCATGCTCACCCTTGACCACATATTTAATGGCAACCTGTTCACATATACAAAGCGTGATTACATTCTTACTGTAAAACATTAAAGGACGGTGTAATGAATTATGTTGATCAGTGTAAATAACTGAAAATGTGTAATCCTTTGACCTGTTTTCCGTCTGCTTTACGAACCCCTGCACAGATGCTCCCAAATCCTCCTTCTCCTAGCAGCTCTCCCAGAGTGTAGAGTGACTCAAAGACTGGTGAACAAAGTGACAAAGCATCCAGTGAAGCTAAATTTGACCTCTTTTACAGTATTCACTTTTTCTTGCATTTACCTACATATTTAATGTTTCGATAATTGTTAAAAATGAATCAGAAACCCTCTTCGCAGCTCAGATTTTTGTCTCTGAACAAAAACATAATGTATTTCCTTCTGTGGGAGTAAATGTTCAATAAAGCTTTCTGTTTAAATGGTCAATTTTAACGTACCCCATGACGTAATGTGGCTTTCCAGATGGGGAGGATGGTGAGCAAGATAATATTCTACATCCTTCGGCTTGAACATGTTTTCTTTGTGCAGCCAACGAAGATCTGCGAGCCACTCGGGTTCTTTTCCCTTTCCTTGGTGTAATCTCTCACACAGCTACAAGACAGACAGCTGAAGTAAATTTCTGATTGAGACAACACTTTGTGAGGCGGCACGGTGGCTTAGTGGTTAGCACTGTCGCCTTGCACCTCCCTGGCCGGGTTTGATTCCCGGCCAGGTTCGATTCCCGCCTCGTTACGCATGCAGTTTGCATGTTCTCCCCTTGCATCCTCCGGGTACTCCGGTTTCCTCCCACAGTCCAAAGACATGCAGATTAGGCTAACTGGCATTCCCAAACTGCCTGTAGTATGTGTACGTATGTGTGTCCTGTGAAAGATTGGCACACTGTCCAGGGTGTACCCCGCCTTGTGCACTAAGTGTACTGGGATAGGCTCCAGGCCCCCCGTGACCCTGTATACAGGATGAAGCGGTATAAATGTTGAGTGAGTGATAACACTTTATTTAAAATCTTTTACAATTTTACAATTTTACTTTTACAAAAAACTTTATTTAAAAACAATTTTATGGTTGTATTTACCTCAATGGTCATTTCCAACGTGCTTTTTGTGATTTCTCGAGGGAACGTGGTGATTGCTCTGGCGATGGTCTTGCAGTACTCAAAGGCTTGATTGCGAAAGCCGAACTCAGCTAACTTGCTAGCGTGATAGTACTTGTAGATCTAAACGGTGGTGTCATTGGTTCTTAGCACGATGTTCAATGCTTCAGTTTGATAGATCAGTATTAAAAACAAAAAGAGAGAAAAGCAAACCTGAAAGTTTGGCTGGGCAAACCCAAAGATCTTACAGTATATATATTCGTACATCTCAGTTCGCTCAATAGCTTCCCTCAAGGCTGGGTGGTTGACTGGAAATCTGGTACATGGAGAAAGATGTCTTAGCGGCAAGTTAAGGAAGATAATAGAAACACACAGACACAAATACCTGCTACAGCCGATCAAAAGAAAGCTGAATCCTTGACATGATTCCAGCTTCCTCATTGCCACCACGTAACAGACATGGGCTGAATATGTCAGTCCTTCACAGTCTGCATGTAAAAGACCAAACATGTATGTAAGAGTCCAGTGTTCATGATATAATTATAATATGTGAAGATACTATTTCTGTTACTGATACATACCGAGCATTTCTCCCATTTCAACTACAGCCTTTAAGAGCTTGTCTACCGGGAGAGCAGAGCATAAAAGTCGAGCCAGCAAAAGACACCAGCTATCCTGGGCCTTAATAGCCCTGAGCTGCAGCAGAAATTGTCATATTAATCAGCAAACAAATAACAGATATACAAATATAAGAATGCAGAAATTATTTATTTACAATATACAATACGAATAGTGATGATGTGACGTGTAAAAAAAATCCTGAGACCTTCTTTCTCATAAGTCTGTAGTTTCTAAAGAGGAGTGTGCCGACATCAGCCAGCAGTACCTTCTGTAAAAGAAACAGCTTTAACTCATACAACTTACAGAATATGTATTTATGTATGTATGCATTCATATACTTATAAATTAAACAGATGTTGCTTTGTTGCAGATAAAAAATGTCACTTACTCCATTCTTACAGCAGAGCAGCTCCATAATCTTCCAGAAGTAATAGGTCTCCTTTTGGTCAGGTTTATCCGCATGCTGTAGACACTCCTGGGTTTTGATCTGGATAAAACTGATCAGTTCCTCTATCTGCATTTTATTGCTACAACAGACAGATATGGATTACCGCAATAGTACCTCGAACACCTGATGAAGTGTTTTAAAGTGTTTCTCTCCTCATATTTAAATCCTTTACAACACAAGCGGCACAGATCCCAACAACACAGAATAGGTCAATGAGGAAAAAAAAAGTAAAATATGTAAAAAAAAAAATATATATATATATATATATATATATATATATATATATATAATATGTAAAATGAAAATTTAATGTGCATATATATATATATAAAGGGGTTGGACAATGAAATTGATTGGCCTGGTGGCCAATCTTTATTGATTGCACGTTCCACTAGTAAGAGAAAAGTGCGAATGTTTAATAAGCAGAGCAATAGCACTGTTTTTCTTAAAATATTGCAATGCACACAACATTATGGGAGACATATCAGAGTTCAAAAGAGGACAATTGTTGGTACGTGTCTCGCTGGCGCATCTGTGAAGAAGAATGCAAGTCTTTGTGATGTATAAAGAGCCACAGTATCCAGTAATGTCAGCATTCCACCAAGAAGGATGAACCACATCCAACAGGAGTAACTATGGACGCAAGAGGAAGCTGTCTGAAAGGGATGTGCAGGTGCTAATCTGGATTGTATCCAAAAAACATAAAACCACAGCTGCCCAACTCGCTGCAGAATTAAATGTGCACCTCAACTCTCCTGTTTCCACCAAAACTGTTCGTCAGGAGCTCCACAGGGTCAATGTATTGTACAGTACATGGCCAGGCTGCTACAAACCTTTCATCACTCGTGCCAATGCCAATTGTCGGTTTCAATGGTGCCAGCAGCAAAAATGGTTCTAATGTTCAGTTTGGGTATGCAGTAAAGAAAAGAGAGAGAGGGACTTACCTCAGCAGAGGGCCGGGAAAAATGTTGTCTTGGCTATAAGGCGGGCAGTTGTCTTCACCGAGAAAGATGCCGTCATCCTCTGGAGTCGAAACCTCAGTTGGTAAAGGCAGTACAGAGCATGGACCTGAATCATTCAAATGAATCATGTGTGTCCTACCTGGACTGCAAGGATGAGCACAAGGTTCTCCTTCAGGATGGGACAGGGGTGTGAACAGCAAGTTGTTTATCATGTTCTTGTCCACTGTTCTTTTTATTTTCCCCAAAATATGAAACAATAGAAATAAGGTCAATTTGAATGATGTGAAAGTTATGCTTAAATAGTTTTGTTCTTTTTTAAGGCAAATTTCAAATTTCAGAATGTTTTTTTTGTTGTTGTTGTGGATTTTACTCATATAAACAGTTAAAAAGTATTTGCCCAAGTTCAAGTTATTGAATTTTATTTTATTTTCTTGCATATTTCTCACATTTAAATGATTCAGATCATCAAACAAATTTTAATATTACACAAAGATGACCCGTGTAAATACAAAAATCAGTTTTTAAATTATGATTTAAGGGAAAATGCTCTCCAAACCTAGCTAACCCTATGTGAAAACATGATCGCCCCTAAACCTAATAAGTGGTTGAGCCACCCTTGGCGGCAATAACTGCAATCAACTGTTTGCAATAACTGGGATTGAGTTTTCACATCGATGTGAAGGAATTTTGTCCCATTCTTCTATGCAGAATTGTTTTAATTCTGCCACATTTAGGGTTTTGAAGCATGAACAGTCTCTTTAGGGGTCTCAATTTGATTTAAGTCTGGACTTTAATTAGACCACTTCAAACCATTAATTTTTTTATTCTTCATTATTATTATTATTTGCCATTCAGGGGTAGACCTGCTGGTGTGTTTCGAATGATTATCCTGCTGCATAACTTAAGTAAGCTTGAGCTTGAGGTCAAAAACTAATGGACATTCTCCTTCAGGATTTTTTGGTAGAGTGCAGAATTCATGGTTCCATCAATTATGTCGCTATTAAGTCGCAAGTCGGTTGCATCAATTTTGACATGGTCTGAAGCTGCAAAGCAGTCTTAGACCATCAGACTACCAACACCATGTTTGACTGTTGATGTTCTTTTTATGAAATGCTGTGTTAATTTTACACTGGTTGTAATCAGATGCAACCTTCCAAACATTTCAACTTTTGTCACATGAAGGAGTTGTAGGCTGGCGACTCCTGGGAAGGTTCACCACTGATTCAAGTTTTCTTTATCTGTGTATACTGTCTCTTATCGTGGTTCGCTGGAGACCCAAAGACCAAAAAAGATGATTTGTAACTCTTTCCCGAATGATACATGTGAGTTATTTTGTTTCTCATCTGTCCTTGAATTTCTTTAGATCATGTTGCTTTTAAATTTCTAAAGTTCTAACGCTAAATTTCACTAGCCACAGCCAGGCCTGATATCTTGGCAGTAATCAGGCCTGGGTGTGACAAGTGAAATTTTACTCAGCTTTCCAAAAAACCACAGTTCATTCACGATTTAGCAATGGGGCAATTACTTTTTCACTTAGGGACAAGTAGGTTTTTACAGCTTTTTTCCATTAATAAATAATATCAATTAAAATTACATTTTGTAATGGTTATCTTTGTGTAATATTATACAGTAATTTGTTTGATCTAAATCATGTGACAAAAATGTGACTAAAAGTGTGACAAATATGGAAAAAAGGGGTAAATCTGGAGGGGGGAAACACTTTTTCATGGCACTGTGCCAATACAGGGCTCATGTATTATTATTACCTTTTTGTCATTTTTCTGATGGTTTTTGACTTTAGGAAACAGATATACAGCCTGCTAATTTTCCAGATACTGAAAAGTATCCGTTTATCTCCTCTCGGCTCAACACACATGTAGTCTACTAGCGTAAGTACCCATCGTTGACAGGAAAAAAGTTTGTAGCAGTAGTTAAAAGGTTAAAACTAAAAATAAGCAGATCAGCTTTAATGTCATCAATGATATTATTTTTTCAGGTTGAAGCCCACATACATGTCTGCCTGTCTTTCTGTCTGGCAGAACTGTAACTATGCAGGTCTCGCGAGGGGCAGAACTCTCTGCCTGAATTATTAATATAAAGAAAAATCTAATTTTGTAAGGTTGAGTATTGTAAGTGCTATTTCTTTTGTCATCAGCCAAATACACTCCCTGTTTGGTAATCGTAGAGTTAATCACAGATGAGAAATCTAAAATAAAAAGCAGTTTTTGTCTTAAAACAACTCTCAATAAAATTAACTTATACCATTTCAGCGCTGTTACTCTAGAGGTGAAAATATTAACTTATTCCAGTAAAATATTCAGTTTTTATAATTAACATCTATTGGTGCAGGTGTTTGTTTACATTAAGCAAGTAGCTTATTAGTAGCTTATTTCAAAGTAGATTATTGAATCTGGCACATAACTGTTCATAACACCACTTTTACTCACCATTTTACTCACCATTTCACTTATGGCACAGGTTAAACGTCAGGCAGATTTGTAAGTACTGCAAAAGTTTCAATAAATTCTGTCCAACAGTCGATTCAAGACATGTCCACAGATTGACTCATGTGCAGTATTCTGTCCAAAATTGCGGTTTGTATTTTAGCACAAAACCGCTCGTAACTTCACTTCTACTCAACATTTTGATCTCATTGATGGTGCAGGTTTAACTTCTGGCAAATACCAAGGAATTGGCAAAGTTTCACTAAATTCTGTCTGGCCGGTTTTGTGTGATGCTTACAGACAGACAGAAAAACATTCTGAGACTGGTTTCGGGTCCTTCAGTGTATGAAACGTAAAGATATTGAAAAAGCGCGTTCTGACCAATGTACAGATAAAACCTTTATTTTATTTATATAGATACCTTAAAACAGACCTTCTCTCCAGGTCTCAGCAGCATAAAGTCCAGTCTCAGAGCTGATCAAAAAGCATTTGTGCTGTACAGTGACTGTGACGACTTTTATGACATCATCCCACCCCCACTATTACCTCAGGGCCTACATCATTAATACACACATACACATCTTTCCACATCAAATCTAATATATAATATATTAAACTCATGTTTCTCAGGTTTCTTTTTAAAGTCTGTCAGTAACCGAAATGTGTTATGACCTGAAGCACAAACTTACTTATTCACTCATCGTCTCAACTGTGTACAAGGTTGCAGAGTGGCCTGGAGTCTATCCCAGGAGACATAGGGCACAAGGCAACGTACACCCTGGACGAGGTGGAAGGCACACACAAACACACACACACACACACACACACACACACACACACACACACACACACACACACACACACACACACTCATTCATACACTACGGGCAATTTAGGAATGCCAATTACCCTAATCTGCATGTCTTTGGACTGTTGGAGGAAACTGGAGTACCCGACGGAAACCCACCAAGCACGGGGAGAACATGCAAACTCCATGCACACACAACCCAAACCCGGGCCCTGAAGGTGCAAGGTGACAGCGCTAATAGTGCACTGTTAGTGCCTATAGTGTTACATAGGGACTTCTTGAGAATTCTATTATTTTATACATGAGTGTTTATTAACTTCGCATCCACACAACCGTTCCTGTCTCACTGCTACCACCTATCGGTACAGTTTGAAAACCTCTATAGCGCTTAAAAACATACCTATTTATGAGTATAAATACTGTAATATATGTGCTTCGCTTCCATCCTTAGACAAAAGTAAAGTAAAAAGTAGTATATTTTTTTGTTTATTTGTGTTTTTAAGTCCAACATTTAATTCTTAGCGATTGTATCATTACTTATCCAAAAGCTGAGGGAAAACGCAAATCTCGCGGGTTTAAAAATCAAGTATCGCGATACCTGTCGCTCCGGTTAAGCGATTTCTGATTGGTTGCCAGATTTTGGTTTTAAAATGGCGCTTTTGGAGAGAAAGCAGGATGAAGAAACAAGAGAAAGAGGAGAATATTGTTGACAGTTCTCGTTCGTTTACTTTCGGTCAAACACTAATATTGCTAGTGAGAAAATGTCTAAACCTGTCCTTATGAAGCGCCCGGAGAGGCAAAGACAGTAAATGAAGTAAAGAGCTGGATAACATGATGCACATAAGGAGTCGCTGTTCGAATGTGACTTGACTCTTAACTTTTATATACTGTAAGTCTGTGGTTATAGCATAAATAAATATATTTTCCATCATATCTCCTGCATTTATGGACAAGAGAGTTTGGAATTCGTCGACCATCATCTCATTTGAGCTACTGTTGTTCAAAATGTATAAGTGTATAATGCCTTATACAATAGACTTATTTATTCTAAGACATCAGATGTGTCTTTACCTTGCTTTAGCTTTTGTTATAGTACATTATGGTAATAATAATAATAAAGGATTGAACATTCTCATTTACTGGTTTGTTTTTGGACATGGACATGACTTGCCCCTGACCTAAATCCAATAGAACACCTCTGAGACATTATGTTTTGGGCCAAAGCATAATTTCCCACCGGGTTGCATCTGAGACTGTCCAGGAGCTCAGTGATTCCCTGGTCCAGATCTGAGAGGAGATAAGTTAAGCTAAGCCTTTATTTGTCACATATACATGACTGCACAGTGATATTCTTTCTTCGCATATCCCAGCATAACTGGGGTCAGAGCACAGGCTTAGCCATGATACAGTGCCACTGAAGCAGATAGGATTAAGGGTCTTGGTCAACACTGGTTGAGCCTAGGCCTTGAACCTCACACCTTTTGATCAGTAAATCAGTGCCTTAACCCTCTGAGCCACCACTGCCATACAAACTAATGTGTATTGTACCATTTTGAGTTTCTGCAATGAAATTTCAGCAAAATCGACTACCTTCCCGCATCATTTTTGTGGTGTCTTTGAATTCAGCTCTCTGTAGGTGGTTAATTTTCCTATCCATCGAATGATGTGGCATCCTTTCGTCTATTCAGCATATTTTTTCCCCATTGAGCTCTGTTGTGTTCCATTATTATTTTTTGAGCAGTATATAAAACATTGCGATACACACAGTTTTGAATTAAATCTTGATCTGATCTACAACAAAACAGACAATTCACATCCTGATTGTGTGTTTCTGGACTGATTCATTTGATGTTGGAGTGATTAATAACACCATGGAGATTTCCAACATCACTTGAGGAGCTGGTGAAGGTGAAAGCATGTAGAATCCCACAACACCCCATGAAAGAGTTCCTGGAGTCAGTAGCTAGCAAAGCGCCTGAGGCATTGCAGAAGTTCAGCCAACAGGACGAAGTACATTTCAACAAGACACAAACTGCATATACATGGATAGTGCCAAAGTGGAAGATTTTCTCCTGGAGCTGGTCTGTCCAGTAAGAGAGAGTGAAAGATGGGACGAATAAATAACTGATGCCTTTTGTGAAAATTTTGTGTAATACAGTAATCTTGAGCTACTGTGACTTTTTATAACAATCCTGCAATAGTAATTCCCAGATAATTATCAGAAATGTCAATGTGTAATTTGTATGCATACTGTGCAAAAGTATTGATCCATCTTTATATTTTGTCCCAAAAAACCTGACTTTCTTGTATTTTAATGTAGTTTTGAGGAGTAGGCTTCCTGAGGGACTTTTTGACTCACAAATGGATGACATTACTCAAACAGGTGTCCTCCAAATGACCAAGAAAATCTAAGTGGAGGAGCCTGTCGCTGTCTCCTAGACAGCACAATTCCTCAAGGCCAGAAACAGAGTTACTCGTCTCTAATGCCTGATCGAGTTAATGTGGACCATGCACAGCTGTACAACACAATTACCAGCTCACCAGAGACATGGACCATCCTTTTGTATTCAGCTTCCACATAACAGATTGGTTTTACCCATATGGTCGTACAGTAGGACAAGTACAGCACCTCTGTGTCCGTTCACAATACTGCCTATGACAAGTACAAGATGATGCAAGCTCAGAATATGGGGAATCAACCAGAACTGGCATGTCTTTTGTTTCTATCCCAGCTTGGGGTAGAGCCAGTGCACAGGAGGAAGAGATAAAAACTGTGACCAACACCATCTTCCCTATGCACTTGTTTATTAAAAAAAAATCACATTCCAATCACAGTCACCTGGGGCATCTAAGTGTGTTCAAGTGGTGCACAGGTGATCAAAGGATTTGAATGAATGAATAAATCGATCAATCACATATGATTGATGTTCTTGAAATCAGATTAATTGAGAACGACGATTTGTATTCATCTTTGTGTTGCAGGCTTGTGATTAGCTAAACATTTGACTAACAAGAGCAGCAGAGACTCGTGGAGACTCTGGGCAGAGAAGAAAAACAGTTAGATGGAGAAAGAGCAGAGAAACACTGCATCCTATTGGCAGTATGTATTTTTTTAAAAAACTTTTTGGCTATGCTAAATTTTACACAGTCAAATATCATGATTAACACATCTGCTGAAAGTTATTTTTTTTAAAGCTTGCTCTGTACTGTAACAACATTTCGTTTCACGGCACACACATCTTTTACAGGGTAAAATTCTATTTATTTATTTATTTATTTTTAACAGAATGAAATTTGGATTATGTGTGCCTGTAGACTGGAAACTGCTCCCGTTTCAGGAGGGCATGTTGGTCGTAGCAGAGCGGAGTTTAGGCTTATCTCTGATGACACAGGAGGCTTACAGAGGGCGAAACCTTAGAAGCTGGCATGCTCTATTACATTCTCTTATTATGTAATACTTCACTCACTTCAGCCATTTTGGAGAGATGATTGTATATGTGCTCCAAAAATGGCCATGTTATACTGTCTTGCTTTTTCGCCACACTGTAAAAACTGAGCTTGGGGTGTAGTAATATTTAATAAAAAAAAAATATGATCAACATTTACACAAATAAAAAGAGTGCAGGTAGTTTTAAACAGCAGTAAGCTTAATTCAGCAAATTTGAACAAACATTTAATTTATTTTACGAAATTTTTGTTGAAAATTATTTGACCAAATATATTGAGTAGAAATTAAGTGAGGAAAATTAAAGTCACAAAAAAGGATGGATTTAACTCAAAAGACTCTGAGACACATGGACATTGCCCATAGGAGCTTGTTGGATTGCTTACATTTCAAGTAAAGACCTCAAGGTAAGATGTTTTGCCCTTATTTTTAATGAATACATTTCTAGTAGCAATGTTGGTGTAATGAAATTTGACAGATTAACATTAGTTAAATTCATTGCACATGAGTTGCCAAAATTAAAAGCTACTATAGTTAACAAGTGCTTAAAGTATCTTTAAGTACAGTAACTGAAGTCACGTTAATGCTAAAGTTATGTTAAATTATTGGTGCTGAATTTGAGGAAAACAAAGTAATTGCATTCTGTTTGTGTGTTGTAACAGAGGAGTGGGACAGACATCTTGATTTGATTCAGGCCATGGTTAGGATTGAGGAAGGCTGTCTAAATATATAAATCTGGTAAGAGCTTAGGCGGCACGGTGGCGTAGTGGTTAGCACTGTCGCCTTGCACCACCAGGGTCCGGGTTCGATCCCCGGCCAGGCTCGATTCCTGTCTCTGTGTGCATGGAGTTTGCATGTTCTCCCCGTGCTTGGTGGGTTTCCTCCGGGTACTCCAGTTTCCTCCCACAGTCCAAAGACATGTATGTTAGGCTAATTGGCATTTTCGAATGAATGATGAGTGAGTGTATGTGTGTCTGTGCCCTGCGATGGATTGGCACCCTGTCCAGGGTATACCCTGCCATGTCCAGGCCCTCCGTGACCCTGAATACAGGATCAAGCGGTATAGATGATGAGTGAGTGAGTGATGAGTGGTAAGAGCTTAAACCCTTCTAATTTAAAATTATAAAGCGTGACACTAATGTCCCCTTCTATATTTTACCAATTCTGTAGTGGCAGCCTTGTATCTCTTTCCCCTCGTCAAAGTATGATTAGCAAAACTGCCAAATGAGAGACTACAAAATGCACACTACAGGTCAAATGAACGTAATTAAGTCAGTCAGGGCTAATTTTTGGCGATTTTGATATTTTATTTAATGACAAAATTTTAACAACGTTAATAAAAAAAAACAACCTATTTCCATTTCAACGCGCTCAAGTTTATCTTTTTCAACCAATAATTTGCATGTGTCCGTGTGAACGTGCGAATCCTCTCTCTCATTGGACGAGAATCTCTCCAGCAAGTCAGCTCTTCCTAACCCGGGCACCTGTTAGCGTGCCAACCGAGTCAACGATGTTGTTAGCTTAAAGTCTGACAAAATGCTGAGCGACATGGCAGCCTCAACTTCGCCGGTGGCTTGTCAGGAGGGAAGAACCAGTAGAGATGATCTGGGTGTTTGTATAACGTTAGGGTAAATGTTCTCGTGTTTTAGTGACTGCTTCGCCAGTGATAATCACCCCAGAACGGGTCTATCACTCTGTGTGTCCGGGTGTCGTAAGTTAACGTTAGTTACAGGTAATATTAGCCACTGCAGACCTCTCGGTAGTCATTAGCATAGGCGCTATTCCTGTGTTGTGTGTTGGATGCCATAAGTGGGTACTTATCTGACTGACATTTGCTAACCTGACAAGCTTTCTAAAATATCTACATGACATACAGAACCAGTCAAATGTTTGTACACATTTAACTGAATGTGAAAGTGTGTCATAACTTTTGACTGGTACTGTATCTGAATCTAACATGTTTTAAATACCTTTTGTCATAAAGTCTTTAACATTTGAGTTAATTCTGATAAGGTATCTGTTACGTGTTTTATACTATTAGTGACTGTAATTTGAATGTATGAACAAAAACATATTTTTTGTACTTTTACAGGTGCATGCAATCACTGACTGACTGAAATTTATCAACAGGTATTTATATACACCATACATACAATGTGTCAGGGATTTTGTCATCAAACTGGACTGTATGATGTTATTGACATTTAGGACCAGACATTTTTGGACAGTGACATAATTTTGGCTCTTGACACCACAACAATGGATTTGGAATGAAAACTTGTGCTTGAATTGTAATAGCATTAAACACAATAGCTTTAATTTTAGGTCTTGGCCTTCCTATTTTTGAGGTGGGCATCCTGTGACAAAACCACTGTATTCACTCTGGTTTAGAGTCACTGACACAGATCCCCCTACATCCGAGAAGGTCTTCTTGTTCTTGACAGCTGTTCTAAAGGGGATTTTCTTCAGAAGAGGAGAATTCTTCTGTAATCCATCACAGTCTTCCAGAATGTTGTTTTGAGCTCACCAGTCCCTTTTGTCTTTTTAAGAATGCACCAAATAGTGAATTTGCCCACAGCTAAAGTTTTTATTAGGTCTCTGATGGATTCGTTCTAGCTTTTTAGCCTAATGATGCTTGTTCCCCTGCAATACCAAGTCTTTAGACTTCACATGGCCAGTTGACAGCAACAGGATCCAAATACAACGCTTAAACTCTAGACCTTTTAACTACTGACTTGTTAATGAACTCAAGAGGAAATACACACCTGGCCATGGAACAGCTGAGGAGCAAGCTGTCCCAATATTTTTGCACCACCAAAAATAGGTGTCTATGTACGTAAATGTCTGTAATGCCTACACGGTTCATCCATTTTTTTTTTTCGACCAAGCCCTTAAATGTTACTGTCTGGATACTTCTGATACTTATTATATCAGGGTAAAGCTCATTTTGCAATCTATTTCCTTGGAGAGAAAGGTATTACAGTAACTACAGTATTATATACAGTAAGATGATATTAAAGGTTTTTTTTTCTGCCATTTCAGGCCCCAAACTACCCAAGCATCAACATGACAAGGGATCATATGATGTGCTGCTTGATGGAGTACATAGGGGAACTAGATCAACTCATCAAAGAGTATGATGTAAGTTGCTTGCTGGCTCTTGAAAAGGGCATCCAGATTTTTATTGATTTAAGCCATACCTAAATTTCTCTTAAATAAATGGAAAATGATTGTGTTTTAGCGTGTAATCATTCAATTGTTTCAAAAGTTAAGGCTGTTTGGCATTTTCATTAAGGGATGTTAAGGACGACTGTAGTAATATATTACCTGCAAAATGTTTTTTTTTTACTTGCCAATTTGACATATTTGTATATGAGATTTTACACTGAGCATACAACTGAGACAAGATGCATACTTGACTATGATAGAGATCATGTTTCATGATTCAAGGTCTAAAGTGATGAGACATAAAGTAAGGTATGGTAAACTATTCATCAGTACATAAGGAGTAACACCAAGAGAATGTGGGTTATGTCTACATTAATTGATAGTTTTAATAGATTCAGTTTACAGCTATTTAGAGAGAAGTTTCCAATCTTGATACATATTTTTTTGTTTTTCCAGAATGTTGATGGAGACAGTGTGTTGCATGACCTTGCAACACAAATGATGATAATCTATGTGATCAAGAACATTGTGTCAGAAGAGCCAGTGGACACTGGGATCATAATTGAGGGGGTAAAAGTTATGATTGGGCTGGACATTGTTTCGAGTGCTTGCTTCATTATGGTTGGCCTGACACATGCAGTGGATCTTGCCTATCCCAAAGACCTCAAGTACACATTTGAGACTTTTCAGAAAATGTCCCTGGAGCTTCTCTTTAAGAAATGTTATATTTTTGTAAACTCTTTGAAATGGCCTCCCTCAGTTATGGACCTGCTCAGGTGGTGAAGTTATTAACCTTAATTTTATGATGCGGTTAAGTGATTACAAGTGCATTATTTATTCATTTTAAACCTTTGCCAAACCGGTTTACAATGTTTTAAAATATTCTAAGTCTGTTGTAAAGCAATAGTCATGTGCCTACATAAGCACTTAATCTTGTGCATACTGTCTGTTTCAAGGCCTCTTCATAACATGTGTTCAGATGTTTTGTAGCTTGTATGCGGCTTTAGCCAAGTTGCAAAAATAAATGATTTCACATTGTTACATGTCTTGTGACTTTACTTACATACATAATGCCAATTTCTTGGTACTGTAATTTATTTAAGTAAATTGTAGTTATTGCAATAAAAATTAAGCGGGAAAAGTGAGTTCTATTAAGCAGCATAATGCAAAAATATGATCTTACAATATTCATTTATTTAGTCATCTTGAATCATTTACACTTGGAAATTTCATAAATATTTATATATTTTACGTATATGTTTAGTAAATATACATTTATTTAGGATAGATATTTAGTATACAGTATATCAAATAAATTTAAATAAAATTATTAGTAGATAGAAACAAATTTTAGGCAAGATAATGAGTAAGTATGAAACCTGTTTTTGTTTAAATTGCTTTATATTTACTTAATGCATTTGATTACATGAACTCAAAATTTACTATAATAAATGCAACACAATTTAGCTATTGTTTTTTTACAATTGACTGAAAGTTTTGATTAAATTTAAATAAATTATTTAATGGATTTTACTCAATAATTCGGCACTTAAAATCTACTAATTATTTTAAGTGTCACTTTGTTGCCTCCATTTTTTTTGAGTAACCAGTGGTCAAATTTTTTAGTATATATCAATTACATTTTAACAAAATTCTTAGTAGATTGAAACCAATTTCAGACCAGATAATGAGTAACTGTAAAGCTTTAAATTGCTTTATAATTACTTAATGCATTTGATTACATCAACTCATAATTTCCTATGTTATTACTAAATGCAGCACAATTTAGCTGTTGCTTTTATCACAATGAACTTAATATTTTTATTAAATTTAAATAAATTATTTAATGGATTTTACTCAATAATTCGGCACTTAAAATCTACTAATTGTCACTTTGTTGCCTCAATTTTTTTGAGTATCCAGTGGTCAAATTTTTTAGAGTGCAAGTTTCATCTGAATAACAATTTTGATCATTGAAAGATTTGAAGTCAAAAAAGTTATGGCATGAACATAAAAGAGCATGAAATCGTATTTAGCAAATGTGTTTCTTTTATTTAAAATTATAACCCAGTGCACTATTAGTTTACTTAGATATTGTCCTTAATTTAAGCTTTAAATCACAAGCTCAAAATCAAGACCATTCAAGCTTCATATATTTTAATGTTGCTCAAATAATGTGTGATTAAAGTCTCTCTTTAAATACTGCATATGAGTGAGTTGAGATGAGTCTGGAATGACTAAATGTTTCTCATGCGTTTTGCATAAAAATGCATGTGCACACATACACTTCAGTTTCTACCTTAGACACGCAATTTGTGAAAAGTCAAGAAATTTAGCAAGGTATTTGTTTCATATCAAGTAGTCTAAAACTAAAATATCCCAGATTTGCCTTCTTATGTGGTATAAATATTCATTTTGAGTATAGTTGGGTATAAAAACTAAAGACCATCTGGATAAAAAATATTGCTTTTCTTTTTTTTTTTCTACTACGCCTAAACAACTGATTACAAAAACTGCCCAAAACTAATTTTGCAAAATTTGCAGCAAACATATTATTTTTTACTCACAGTCAACTTGCAATGCTACCATTTGTGCATGTAGTTACATATACAGTGCTGTGAAACTGTATAATTTTTTTCTATTTCCTGCATATTTGTGATACCTAAATGATTGAGTTAATCAAACAAGTGTTAATATTACACAAAGATAACTAGTGTAAATACAAAATGCAGTTTTTAAATAGTGATTTAATTCATTAAAATCCTTAAAACTCAAGTGGATGGACCTGTGCCTGCAATACAGCAATGTAAAAAAAAAAAAAAAAAAAAAACCCTGCTACTTATATGGAAGTCCTGCCAGTGTGTGTTGACGGGGGAGACTTCAGACACCAAACTGTGCATTGGGTTTTGGATATGTCAGATAGAACCCAAGGTTTATTAATTTTAAAACATGTTAATATGACCGCTATAGGAATGATGTCGCAAAAATGTTGAACTCACCAAATGCTTGCATTATTATTCATTTTTGTCATAAATAGACAGAAAACAGCCAAACAAACGTGATCATGTGTATCTGTGCTATTTCATTGCCTATGTGTTTTTTTTTTTTTTCATTTTTCTCAGTCATGCTTGGTTAAACCTAAATAAAATTCAATTAATCATATTGCTTAGGCTGTGCTTTTTCAGCAGGACTGAAAATGTCAAATCTAGCCTCCAAATGACAGTAAATTCACAAGTTTCACTTGTGCTACAGTTAGAGTTTATGAATTCACTGTCATTTGGAGGCTAGATTTCACTTTTTCAGTCATGCCAGAGCTATACTGCAGACTTAGAACTGCAGATTATGGATGAAGTATCCCTAACTTTTGCTACCACCGTGAACCAAAGCACCGCGGAGAAGAGCCAGAAGAGTGTGAGCGAAACGGACAACTGGTCCAGGTTCTCGAGGAGTTGTCCTCACACCGATTGGCCCGTAACATTAATACCACTGCCAGGTGCATTGAATAACATTGATTATCGGTTATATACCAGTAAACAGGGGACAGGATCATGGGCAAGCAAGGTTCATTTATGCCTCTGGGGCCCAAAGGCCAGCCCGCACCTTCCGATCCCACAGAAAAGCTTATGTAGCACAAATTGATAAAAAGTTAATGCTGGCTATGATAGAAAGGCATTAGCAACAAAGAGAAAGAACACACACACACACACACACACACACACACACACACACTTGCTGTCTGTCTTGCTTTTGTTTTATAACCGAGGCACTTCTACCACCGCTGCTATTATCTTGCTTTTGTTTTATAACCGAGGCACTTCTACCACCGCTGCTATTATAATTGCCTCAGTATTTAAGTGAACAATAAGTGAGGACCGTGAATTGCAGCCTACTATCACATCATTTCCTTCATTAAATGTCTTTAATATGTGTCAAACTGTTACTTGATGCAGTGGAGCCATGACTGATTTTATCACCCCTCTTTATCCGTGCTTGTTTTTATTCTCATGTCATCATTTTCTTATTCTGTCTCTTCTTACTGTTTACTGTGCTCCCAAAGGCTCAGATGTAAGCTTCATTTTCATGCCCTTCTGTATAGTATACACAAATAATCTTCATGACAGGGACTCTGAAACTCTGGGTGGCCCTTTTCCCATGTCCTATATTCAGTAAACTTGACTGAATCCACTCTGTAACAATGAATTAGGGAAATTATAAAGCTCTAGTCAAGTCAAGTCAAGTCAATTTTATTTATATAGCGCTTTTAACAATTGACATTGTCGCAAAGCAGCTTTACACAATAAAAAGAAGTAAGTCTGTATGCAATGTGTATGAATCAAAATGATTCTCTACAGTTTTGATTTAGTGTACTCTAAAAATCTCAAACAAGGTATTATTTTTATCTAAGCGTACAATTTCAATCTTTAAATTAGTTAAACCTTGTTAGAGTGAGAATACAGATAAGGGTAAATTACTGTCATGCTCAGTAGCTCAGGTCTTCTTAAGGGATGCTGTACATGTGCATGACATTTGCCATGTGATTATATCTAGCTCACATATGTTGGTATCAAAAGTATTCTGATTGTGCATATTTTCTTTCATCCAAGTTTGTGCAACCTAAAAAAAATTTGCCAGATGGTTTAGAGTTGTCAGAGATGCCATTTCCAGGCTCTGAGCAACTGGTTCCACTGCTAATTGTCCCAGGGTCTGGAAGAAGAAGAGTGGCAATACCAAGACAAGACAGAATAGTTCAAAGGCATCATTCAAGGAATCGTACAGAAAATGCAGGTATTTTATGGCTACACCCTAAAAGTCATTGGACTATTGAAGGGTGTTTGGTTGCAGCTGGACTTGCTGGATGTGCAAGGAGGCGTATCGTATGCTGATGTCATTTTTAACATCCTCTGAAATTTAAATTTCTGGTGCTGATGGACACTTTTTTTGTATTATTTATTTGACAGAAATGCATTTTGTAAGAAATTAATATGTGCAAAGTTTCTTTTCTCTGTGTGTATATTATTTGCAATACACACTGCCTGGCCCAAAAAATCCTTTGAAGTGCGCAATGTGGTGTGAAATTGGTACTTTATGATCTTTCTTATATTATTAATATTTTTGCTATTTATTATATAAACTTACATGTAATATATAAACTATATTTTATATCATATATGTATAGTTCTATCATTTCATGTGTATATATAAGCTTTACAATCCCAAGCCAATTTATCAATTTTGATGAGTTTATTTATCAATTTTGATGTGTCCTTATTTGTAACTCATGAGGTCTCATGGGACACAAATGTGCTCATGCTCCTACAGTAGGAATGATTAATGAATAAAATAGTTCATGTCCAACTTGACAAATGAGTGTAACATTGTATGCAACATTTTTAACAAACACTTTTTAATACATGCCTATAAACAAAGACAAACACACACATATGTATGTATAGTATTCCAACAGCTGTACAGAACACAAACATATTTACACTAGATGTTCTTAGAAATATAGAAATACCAGATGTTTCTCAATTGCTGTATTAAACATCTTGATAAGATTTATTTTACCACATGTGAAGGCAACATGTGTAAGTTGCAAATCTAATAATTGTGAAACTTTGACCAGACTGTTAGGAAGAACAGTTGCTGCATCGCCTCAGTTTCGAGGCAAAAATGAGGGTTTTCTTGTGTGAATAGTTCTGCTACACGTTTAAACACACTTGTTGAATCAGTCAAAGCCCGGACCTAAATCCAACACTTTCCAAGCAATATTGGTAGACAATTGTTCCACTAGAATTCTGGTATCAAATCAGGGAATTGAATACACATTTACATATGTAGAATTAGAATTTTTTTTTTTGCCATCCTGCTTTCTGCCTACCAGCTATCTGCTGGACATGACATGTTTCAGGCGAAACAAGTCAAGCAACCGGTTTGTTCAACTTTTTTGCTCAGCATTAAAATGCAAAATGCAAAATGCAAAAAAAAAAAAAATGTATATATATATATATATATA